>JASSUY010035720.1:0-96096 GCA_032466535.1 Forpus xanthops
AAGGCTGCTATGAGGTCTCCACGCAGCCTTCTCTTCTCCAGGCTGAACAACCCCAACTTTCTCATCCTATCTTCACACAGGAGGTTCTCCAGTCCCCTGATCATCCTCATGGCCCTCCTCTGCACTTATTCCAACAGTTCCGTGTCCTTTTTATGTTGAGGACAACAGAACTGCACACAATACTTGAAGTGAGATCTCATGAGAGCAGAGGGGCAGGATCACCTCCCTCGACCTGCTGCTCACGCTCCTTTGGATGCAGCCCAGGACATGGTTGGCTTTTATTATTTATCAAATAAATTACAAAATGCACTCTTGGGATAACAGTATTTAGAAGTCTTCGAAACTGTGGATTAAAAATCATTCAGAGCAGGATCTTTTTCCGTCAATAGCAGCACATGGGTTTGTGCCAGGCTGCTGTTAGGAGGCAGCTACAGGTTGTTGATTACTTCTGCTTCTAAGCCAGCCTCCTCCATTCTCACCCCAGGGCATACCATTTTCTGGCAGGTTTGTGCCGTGCAATCTTGCTGCTATAGTCCAATGTCTGTGTTATAGGATGAAGGGGAATTTAGCAGCCCTGCTGCTGGGTGATGTGCAGATGTGTACAAAGTCTGGAGGGAAACTTGCTTTTCTTCTCGTTGGCCCTTCCCAGGCCAGTAAGACTGCAAGGAAGAGGTGGTCATCCTTAGGAGATCAGTTAATTTCCTGTCAACTTTTGGGTAAACTTTCCATCTCCATGAGGAATTTTCAGTTCCATGAGAACCTTTTAAAAGCTATGTGGTGTTCAAGCTGGAAGGCAGTGTGTTGCAGCTATTGGGATGATGTGTGATCTGTAAATGTGTGTGGAAAAGACTTTTCCCACAGGTGAAGGGGCAGTAGGTTAATATATGCACGGGCTGACACACGGAGCTTGTCTGCTGTTGAATTAAGCTGGGGCTCAGTAGCTGTTCCAAAGAACCGTGTGTAGGCAGCTGTGGAGTAACTTGAGGTTGTTCCTATCTCAGTATTCTCTACCTGATTTCTCAGTTTGCCCTAGGGAAATTGAAACTCGTTGTCTAAAAGCTACGGCCCTATGATAAACCCCTTCAATATAGCTCTAACTATTCTTTGCATCTGTGAGGCTAGCCCTTTTTTTGAAGCTTTTGCTTTGAATGAGAAAACTAAAGGACTTTATAGGGAAAAAGGACTTGGGTTTGGAGCAACCTGGTCTATTGGAAGGTGTCCCTGCCCAGGGCAGGGCAGGTAGAACTGAATGAGCTTTAAGGTCCCTTCCAACCCAAACCATTCTAAGATTTGATTCTATGAAGAAAGACTTTAGTGAGCAGATGGTCCTACCTAATGTGGCACTTGACTTCACAGTTTCCCAGCATTATATCACTGCAGTATTTTGCATTACAATATTATGTGCTGGTTTTCTGTAGCTTTTCTCTCAGTTGATGCATATCTGATACAATTATAATTTTGTATATTTGAAGTCCTTCTTTGTCTTTGTGGGTTGTTTTTTGGTTTTGTTTGTTTGTTTTTTTTTCCTCTTCATAATTAATGAAGCATTTTTCTGTTAATCTTTTTCTTACATTTCCAAGTAATGAATGAGTGGGCAGTATGCCTGTTTCCAGAGCAGGCATTGCTGTCTCTAATTTCAGTGTTACCCGGTCCCTGCCAGCAGGTATCCTCACAGGCTGCCCGGCCTCAGCTGGCCCTATGGAGGTTACTTTCTGGGGAGTCATTAAAGTGTGTTCTAAAATGTTCTGTCTCACTCCATTGCTGGTTTTGCTGCAGGTCTTAAAGCAGCTTTGCCATAAAACCTAGTGAATACATGCGTGTTTTAATCATCTGGCTTAATAGGGTGGCTCTTGCGTTAAATATACTGCGAGGCTGAATGTTTGAACCATATTGTACTGCTGGAAAATCCATCTCTAATGAGATTTCACTGGCAGTTAGCAGAGTGATAGAAAGAAGTGAAGTTAAAGTGCAATTTAACGATCTGCTGTTTACATGAGATCAAAACTTTTTGGGAGAGCAAAGCCTTTCAACTCACAATGCTGAAGTCAAAGAAATGAATCAAGTAATCATTTATTACTGAGAATTTTATCCTTTTTGATATCTAAGCAGTTTCATTTTCAGAAAACTTTTCCTTTATTGCTATGCACTAAATTAAGGCATTCCATGATTTTTCTATATGAGGGACTTCAGGGCTATTTTTGGCAGAGGGAGTATGTTGACTGTGAGGTGTCAATGGGATTTGCACTCAGTTACCTGCTTTGTAGAGATCTTCCTTCAAAATCACATATTTTAAAGGATCCTAGAAGCTTCTCAGTATTTTAGGAGACACGTCTTTGACTTGAAATAACAAGGAAACCTCAATAGGTTTGATCAAGACTAAGACTTCTTTGAGACATTAGTTTGTATTTTTTATACCAACACCATTCAGTATGGTTTTAAACTTTGTACATATTGTGAATAATGCTCAATCGTCTGGCATAGAGGTAATATCATGATTTTAGTTCTTAAGCTTTAGATGATTTTTGGAGAATGATGTAAGCAAGTAATTTTTTGTCCCCCTCCCTGAAGGCATTTAAGAGTAAAGAGAACAATAGCAATGCCATTATGTATGATAAATAGTTGAGGCAACACTATAAAATAACTAGAGCACTGGTACTTAATGAACAAGCTACAGTGGATTTTAATATGGTAAAGCAAACTATTTCATTGATATTTATTTACTTTTCCCACTGTAACACTTTGAGGTTTTAATCCAGGCGTTCCTAGGCTGCAGACCATGTTTTAATGTATAATGTGTGTAATATTACCATTTGTTTTGCTGTCTTTTGTTCAGGGTCAATTGAAGTGTTTGCAAGTTTCTCAGCTCATTCTTGTACCTCCAGCTAAATGTCTGACAGTGCCATTAGTTATCTCTGTTCTCCTGTTAAGCATGCTGGAAACATGGTGCAGGTTATTGAGTGGTGCAGCCCCTGGTGAATATCAAGTTAGTTCAAATACAGTAATAAAGCCTTTCTGATGATATTTGTAAGCCAGTTGTGCTGATATGGTGAAAGCCTGACTTGTATCTTAGCCTTTCCCCGTGAACGTTTCCTGTAGCTCATATACAGCGCTTGCCTTAGTCAGCAAGGATAGTCCGTGCTGTATCGACAACTCCCTTTTGAAGCCATGTCTAAATTCCTTGCTCATACTAATCCTTCTCAGTCGATAATACTCTGATGAATACCAAAAAACGAAGCCAGTGGTGATGATTTCCAGTGTTGTTCACTAGGCTCCTGATAGAGCTTATAATTTTCTTTCCTGTGCTCCTCCTGGCACTGTATCAAGTATCAATATCTGTCTTTTCCCTGAAACGAGAGTGCTTAAGCCCAGCATTGCTCCAAGGTTAGCTGGATACCCTTATTGACAAATCCTGTCCACTCTGAACACTCGTGTTTACCTGACAGACTCCTAGTATCCAGAGAGCTAAAAAATGCCTGAGATACTGGCAAGTACTAAACTTAACATGTCTTCTGCTTGACCAGAATCTTTTGTTAGGTAGCATTGTGTAAATTATTTACTCAGATGCTCTACATGAAAAGGAAATAGATTCCATAAACTTGCAGAAGAACATGTCATTCATGTAGCTGCAAAATAATACAGTTATATTCTTTTATAATTTTTGATGTGAAACTCAAGTTTCTGTTAAACATGTCAGTCATATAAAGTAATGTTACACTCTCAACAGCTCTGTGGAAAACAGCTTTGTGAGCTGAGTGATGTTCACTTGACAGAGCTGATACCGACTTCCTTGGGTTGGCCATGCATTCCTGTGTACGGTTGTCAGCAAACATCAGTTTGGCACTATAGTGACTGTTACTCACCAGCTGTGTTCAGGCATTTGAAATTACTTGAGAATTAGACTTCATTTTAGCAAACTTTTCAGGCTAGTTTATCCTTTAAAGCAAAAGTCTAGTGGCTAGGGTGCTAATGTGGGGAGTGGGACATGCACATCAGAGCTCCCTTTGAATTGGGTGAGTTTTAAAACACATCTACAGCCACCAAGGGAAGTGCCTTGCTGTAAAATGACTGACAGTCATTCTGCTTGGAGGGGCTGCTCCATCCTACATGACTATTCAGATACACTTTAGCAATTTCTCAGTGCATAACACTCGCTAAAGATACATCCTAATCAAATTCCTAGTTTTCTTTGTCCCTGGAGCAAGAGTGAGATGAAGACCTTAAATGTGGACACAAATCCATCTTTTTCGTACATGCACTTGTGTCACATAAAAGTACTTGAAATTATAGAGATGCTGAAACAGGCCAATGATAATGAATGGGTTTGCTCTTTTCATCTTTAACATTAAGCAGAATCAAGTTGAATGGGAGGGAGTAGTATTGCTGAGGAATTATGTGGCAGTTGCAGAATGATGTTTGACATCCTCTTCTACCCTTTGCAATACTGCTAAACAATAGGAAAAGTTCTTTAGCTGTCAGTGTTAGGAAGACAGACTGCTTATTGGACCACTGTGGAAATACGCTTTCCACCAGGCTTTAGTTAAGCTGCATTTTTTAATTAACTAACAAATATTGACTATTAACTCAGTTGCTAATTATAGTATTTATATTTAATAATAAAATATAGTATTTGCACTAGAATAAATATAAGATGGAAGTCTTCCTCTTGAAAGTCATTGTCTTTTATAAGCAGGTGTCTCCCTGTTTATCCAAGTCAAAAGGGTATTGCAGACTCTTCTGGTAGGATGAAATCCAGACTCCTTGGGTATGTGAGAACTTAGGCTAAAAGTGAATTCTCCAAATCCTTCCTCCTTTTTAAAACCCAAGTATAAGATTGCTGAAACATCTGAGCTTTTGCTGTAATCTACACTTTAGCTTTAAGCATCATCAGTTAAAGTAGTTAAGATTAGCAGGATTCAACTCTTGAGTAAGTCAAACTGTGCAGACTCTGAATCCTTGCTTGTATCTCCAGTTGTCCAGTTTAAGGAATATTAAGAGTACTTCATGGATTCCCATGAAATAAATGTGTGTAGTTCTGCTGACTACTCTTCAACTTCTTCATCTGAGATTTTTTGAGACATCTCCTGTGAGAGTGCTGTGGCTGCCCCATCCCTGACAGTGTTCAAGGCCAGGTTGGACACAGGAGCTTGAAGCAACCTGTTCCTTCCATGTGGAAGGTGGCCCTGCCTGTGGCCGGGGGATGGAACTGGAACTGCTTTTGCAAACTGTTTTTTTTTTTTTCTTACAGAAGTTATTAAATCTTTAAAAATATGAATTTTTTGCTTTTAGACATGAACATTTGGTTGTATTAAGGAGAAATTTGGGCAACGTGGAAGATTTATTTGTTGAAATTGTATCCCTTGCCATGAATGGGAGAGCACATGTGAAAAATGAGATTTCTAGAAAATGTCATGAGTAGAGAGATGACAGAAAAATGTGGTGGCATTAAACAGAAGTTTTGGTTAATCATGGAGGAGTTATTTGTGAAACATTGTTATTTTTGAAACAGTTATATGTAAACTGTATGTTAAAGTTGCAGTAGTGTGATTTTATCTGATTAAGGGCTGCTCTTGGTGACTTGTGTGCATGGCACATTATAGCATGTCAATATGTGATGTTAGAGGGCCAAGGCTTCCATCTGGGTAGAAATAGTAGCCAGCACATTTTCCAGCTCCTGTAGGATCCAAAAATACATTGGATTTTTGAAAATATGGCTTCATTCAAATGGAAAACTGAGCAGAAGGCAGTAACAAGTACGACCCATTTTTCTTAGGCAGCACACAGAGCAGGTTTTGTGTTTTTAAGAGAGGCAGATTAAGATTCTCACTGAAGAGTCTGGGAGTGTTTTCACAGAGACATTGTGGAAAGCCTGTTTTGCCATGTAAGATTTATAACAACCATTTAAGTGTTTTGTATAGTTTGGGTCTGCTGGATTTCACCAGCAAATCCCAGCTTCAGTGGTGACAGGCAGAATGCTTCTCTGCTCTGAGGGTTATGTTACCATACCCAGAAGGCAGGAGGTGATGCTTGGTGTGTAGAACTGGCCTTGGGAGCTCTTGGGATGAGAACATTCCCAAAATGCATATATTCATTGTATCCCCCAGGCATGCCCCATGTGAGGAGCCCTGCCTGCCATGTGTGTCACAGAGCCCCTGGGGAGCTGCTTCTCATCTGTCAGCGGGAGTGTGGATATGGAACGCCTCCGATTTCACCCTCTTCACCAGGCTCAGAAAGCAGAGCCCCTCTTTTATTATAACCTAGCATTCCTGCTCTTTTGAACTCTGGGAAAACTGCTTTGTTCCAGAGTGGAACTGGAGTTTTTGCAAAATCCCTCCATTATGTGAGGTACTGAAGGAAAGAGAAGTAGTAAAGTGATGATGACTGAAAAAATTGCTGGGCTCTGCACTTGTTTTCCTCTCATCTTCAGGCTATTACAATTCAATTTAAATGGAAAAGTAAACACGTAGCCAACTGTTACGTGTGTTGAGAGAAAATTGTGTGCTTATAGTACAGATCACTGGAACAGTGCTTTCTCATTTATGGTGCTCTCAGGAGTGAGATGAAGCTATATCTTTGCCTGTGATTCCAGTGAGTACTGCAGAAGGGCATGTCCTCGGTCAGAGAACAGCCATGTAGCTGTATTTCTCTGTGTTGGTGGTACCTGCAGACTGTTTTCATTCTCCCCTTCACCATTGGTGTTACAGGGACAGAGGTTCTTTCAGAGCTCTGGTGTGTATTTGAAATAAACTGATTTTGCAGTGTTCAGCTTACTCCTTGAATTGCACAGGGACTTCCGATTTTCTATCCTGTTGTCATACTTTATTGTAAGACTGTACTGATTCATAAGAAAAACCTCTATGGTAACACAAAAGGGGTATTAAATGAATTTAATATATGGAGGTGATTTTTTTACCAGGTATTCCTGTCTTGTGGGACCAGGTCACAGCCAAATCTGCTCTGTGTTAGCAGCTATAGGTACGTGAACTCCTGTACTGAGAATTTCAATGCAGGCAGGAATTTTTAATTACTGCAGAGGGAGAAAACATTTGAGAACATGAACGAGCTGAGTCTCCAGTGTACTTTTCCTGATAAGCCAGCATTTGTATCCCTGACATGTGAAGAACAATTCTGAGTTACCGGCTGGGCTTAAACCACAACACCATGAATTTCATGCAGTTCACTGAAATATTGCTGCACTATCTGAATGCCTCAAATGAGTTGCCTAAGATGGTGAGGTGTTTTGATCCTTACATGTCTGTACGCTGGAGAAATCCTTACTGGCAGCTGCAGTCTCATGGTAAATAGCACTGGAGAGTTGCAGAGAAAGTAGATGTGCAATAGCAGGAGTGCTAATGTAATCGAATTTTCTTCTTCTGTATGGTTACTCCTAGGGGAGAAGGAAGTCGGTAACTGAAATGATGAGGTAGTATTAGCTGACACACAGGCAGTCCTCAAAGCTTTGTCACTTTATAGTAAAGCTTTCTATATGATTTACTCAAGGTAAAAGTATTTATAGTAATTAAGGGAAATAAGAGCTTAGCTGTTTAGGGGCAATAATGACCAGAGAAGTAGCAATAGTAATGATCGGTTGAGACACCTGGTGACAATTTGGCCCTCATTTTATTTTGCAAGGGTATAGTTAGAGCCTTTGGTAGTTTTGAAAGCAACTGTATTATTTCTCTAACTGACAGATTTTATGCAATCAAGCACCTTACGCTTAACCTCTGGTTGTATTTGCCCTTATTTTTTCCTGACCTTGAGTAAATGATTGTCATTTTATGTTCTAGCCAAAGTCCTTGAAATGTTCCTCTCCAGAAAAGGACTCAATATTGCTGTTCTGTTCCCAGAAGATTGCTGGGTACTGTGAGGGTGGAAACCATTTGCTATTACTTAATGAAAAAATGTCCTCCATAAATCACCTCTTCAAGTGGAGCCCA
Source organism: Forpus xanthops (assembly GCA_032466535.1). NCBI lineage: Eukaryota > Metazoa > Chordata > Aves > Psittaciformes > Psittacidae > Forpus > Forpus xanthops. The sequence goes on from JASSUY010035720.1 coordinate 7,935, forward strand.
CAGTGAAACAGCATGAGTCTTTAGCACTGCCAGCACTCTAATAGACTTATATATCCTGGGTACTCATTATTTGCTGGTTGTTAATTATAGAGTGTGTTTAAGACAGGAAATCTGGTGTGCTTCTGAAGGAAAAAGCAGCATGCCCTGTCCTACTCTTTAAGGGGAGAGGGAATGGGCAAAGGAGGGGAAGGAAATGTCTTTTAATTTAAAGGAATGCACTATGTACTACACCTACAATAAAACACATCTGATATTTAACGCATGTAACTGCCTGGGGTTTTATTTTTTAACCCTGAATATTGATGCTGAAGGATTTTAAGACTCTAACAAGGCTATGACTGAGGTGATCTGGGTGCATCTTTGGGAGAATGTGTTTGTAACTGTGATAAAAAGTCCCTCTGGGTATGAGTGTGAGCAATGGCACTGGGGGAGGCAAACTGGAGCTTTAAGAGCTTTGTGCAGCTCCCTATTTACTAGATCAGTTAATCTGATTAAGTGGTTTACTCTGACTTCACGCAACCGTGAATGAGGAGTGATTCATCTTGAAAGTTGGTTGTATGAAATTGTGATACCAGTAGTGGGGAGATGAGGGCAAAACCCAGTGCCTGTGAAACCACCAGCTTCTACAGGAGATCACTTTCATGTTTTACTTTTGTAAGTGTGTCACTGGATAAACTATATAAATAGCTTTGCAACAAGGATTGGCAATCCAGGTTTTCCTTCCTCCAGGCAACTCTTAACTGCTGCTCTCTACTCCTGCTTCTTTCTGATACTTTTTCAGGCAAGTTTATTTTATTTCCTGTCAGTGGCACAACTTCAAGAGGGAGAGTGGAAGAGGCTGCTCTCCCCTGCAGAGCCACTAGGTTGTTAAGGACTCCCTCTTCTGATGACAAGGGAAGGTTTTGAACCCACTCACAGTAGAGAATGTCGGATGCTTGCTGCCTGTTTTCCGAGCTGTCTTACAGAAGGAAAGAATGGAAAGCTTCCTTTTTCTTCTCCTTTGTCTGAAAGGGTGCAGGGCATGGAGGGTAAATGTAACAGGATTAAGACAAGAAAGGTGGTGGGAACTGGAATTTATAACTAGGCTTTGTTATTCACCTATTTTACTCAAATGGTATCAATAACGATTAGGAGCCATGGGTTAGTTATGAATGAGTTTACAGATGATCTTTAAAACAGTGTTACGGGGGAGTGGACAAGGGGCTGCTAGATTTGAGATGTTCTGTGTGAAGCTGTCATACCTGTGGGAGCAAAGAAAACAATTCAACAGCAGAGGTTTCTCTTGATTTCTTGCTAGATAATGATCCTCATTTATCAAGGCGTGGCAGGGAGAGACAGCATTCCTTTCCTCATGAAAAGCCTTTGGGTATCTTAATTTATAATGATGTGTGTACACATTGTTCAGTGCACATTAACTCTCAAAATCTTATTCTATATGTTCTTGGCTCCTTTCAGCTGTCATTGAGCATGGAGGGTGCTAAAAAGCTGAGTTTATTATGCTGGAGTAGTCTTTGCGTCCTCTGCAATACTTGTGGCTTGCCTTGCAGCAGAAAGGAGCTGATACAAAACTGATGGCAGGGTGACTCCTGGCTTCCTGTGAGACAAGGACTGTACATAGGCAAATTGTTGTGTCAGAACAGGAAACCTCTGAAAGTATGGGTTATGACTTCAAAGTGATAAATACAGTTAATATACTGGGTTCCTTCATATAGTATACAGCTCTATTGCACTGGATATTACTTAGGTTTAAATAAGGCTAATTCCATGCAATTTATATCTTTGATCTGCTTAACTAAAATCAGAAATCTGCCCTGGAATATGCATCGGTATCTCTGAATTACAGCTCATGTTTATAAGTGCAGAGTTGAGCAAGGTTAGTAACATGAGTGTCATAGAATCATAGGAATAGTTAGGGTTGGAAGGGACCTCTAAGTTCATCTAGTTCCACCCTTCCTGCCATGGGGAGGGAGACCTCTCACTAAACCATGCCACCCAAGGCTGTGCATAACTCCTGTCAGTAACTTTTTGCTGTATAGCAACGTTTTGACCAGGTAGTTGTGCCCAAAACCTGTGTCAGCACTCAAGCACCGATTAATTTAAAACACACATACTGTGCTTATGTACTATGGTGCATTGTTCTTGAGGTTTAAGAGAGTTTCCTAAGGCCATACAGATAGGAGAATTGTGTCTGAAATTTATATGACTTTTGGACTTTCTGGATTCACAAAGTATAGCAGGGTTATTGATAGCATGTAAGTTTTGAGCGTCAACGCTGTTACTTTCTTGATCTGTGGAGTTGGATCTCTATATCAACATCCATGCATGCAGGAAACAGATATGATTAGTGGACAGCAATGGTATATTGCCCTTAGCTATTAGAAGAAACTGGAGCTTCTGGTTCCATGTAAAAATACGCCTCTATGTTCAGTATTGCCTTGAGGTCTGATCCTTGCTATTATTGTGGCTTTTGAAACTTTGCCCCAAATTCAGAGATCCTACTGTAGGAAAATTGACTTTTGTATCAGTAACATAACACTGTCTCCCATAACATTTTCGCAATCTGATGCAGTAGAGCTAGAGAACTGAACAGTGAGGTACTCGAAAGCTGTCTGAGCTGTCAGGCTTGCAAAGGGTTGCAACCAGCAGCAGCATCTGGCAGTGGTCAGCGTGTGCTTGTACCCTGGCACTTATTACTGGATCCAGTATGGTTTAGTATCTCCATGAGTGACATGGTGGGACAGAGTGCACCCTCAGCAAGATTGCAGGTGATTCAAGGACTGGTGTGGTACATCAGGAGTGCTGGGTCTGGTTCTGGGTGACCCTATACAGGAGAGACATGGGCTTACTGGAGAGAATTCATTAAAGGGCTACAAAGATTATGGACTGAAGCATCTGGCTTGAGTGACTGGGACTGTTCAGCCTGGAGAACAGAAGGCTCAGTGGGGGATTAATAAATACGTGATATAATAATAACATATAAATACCTGAGAGGAGGAAGTAATGAAGAGGGGTCCAGGCTCTTCTCAGTGGTGCCTAGTGCAGTGAGCACAAATCGAAATACAGAAAATGTAGCAGTTTGGAAATTGAGCAAGATGCTCCAGTCCGCCCTACTTTGAGACGGGAGTCTGAACCAAATGATCTTCCCAACTCAGCTGTGACTGTGATTCTCTGCTCTGTGGTTGTGTATCCAGCTCTTTATAATGAATACCAGGATGCTTGGTAATTATTTTTAATGCATACCCTTTACACCTTTCTTCACCTTTCAGTGCTACTTTCAGACAGAAAAATGTGTTGAGGTCATGATTTGGCCGAAGACTGTAGTAACATGCTGCTAATCAGAGTTCATCCATGTCTCCTGCACCAAAGGCTTTTTTTTTAGGGAGTCCTCCTCTAAATATTTTTACTGCTTTGTAGCCTTGATGAAGTGTGGGAAGCTTGGCCTGCCAGTTCAAGAATGGTCCTTCCTGCGTTCAGACAGCCACCAGCTGTACAACTACTGTTGATTGCCTAAGATTTCACCTCAGAGCCCGGTTCCAGACACCCATTTTGGGTGCATTTGGGGCCACTGGTTAAGATGTTCCATGGAATTTGCCTGTTGCCTGATCCAGCTCCATTAGCTTAACCTGTGTAAATAGTGACGTTGCTGACTTGTCTCCTTTCTGTGGGCATGGGTCTGCTTCCCTGATCCATGCTGGTGGTATTCCAGTGAGGGCAGCAGTCTCTGGTGGGACAATGGTGGGCAGCACTGGTGCTAGGGAAAAGAGCAAACCTCGCAGCAAAGTCTGTGCTTAGCTGTCTCAGAGCTAGGGGCAGTGGGGATGGCAGGGTTCTGGAGGTCAGACTTATCAAGCAAGCTGGAAATTCTGACAAACCACAAAGGCAAGATTCTTAATGCTGAGACTGATAGTATGTGCTGTGTATGCTGTTCATCAGTACCTCTGTGGAGTTTCAGAGGGAGTTATTCAGACCTGTGCCTTTGCAGTGCTCTTTCATAGTATTAAAAGGCATTGCACTAAAAAATGCATCACTACACTTACTGTGGGACACCATTATGTGGTGCAAAGGAGGCTGCTTAAACCTGTGAACTCCAGCTGTGACTTGAGCGCATTAGTTACTGCCAGGAGTCGGTGACAGCCCTGCAAGGTTGTTGTGTGGCCAGGGCTGCGAGGATCAGGGGCCACCCCTGCTTGGAAAGCTATGTCTAATAGTTGGCAATCCATAATAGTCACGGGCTTAAGCAATCCTTCTTGTGGTGTTTGTGAAGGGACTGTTATTTGCAGCACGCTGAAGATGAGGAGGATTGCAGATGGCATAAGAAGAACAAAGAATAAACTCTCCTCTCCAGTGAAGGAAAAGTATGCAAAGGACAGAGCGAGTCATAGGCTGGGGGAAAGCCTAGTTTACACTGCCTGACGTTTTCATTTTGCCAGCCAAGAGAAGAGCTTGCTTACCATCCTAGAGCAGTGTGGTACTAATTTGAAGGGGTTACATGCGAATCATTAGGGTTTTAACTTATTTTCTGTCTACAAAAATAGCATCTATGTGAGGACACAGATAATATAATCCATCTTATTCCATTTTCCCTCAGTAAAAAAGATTAAAGAAAGGTGTCTTGCAGTGTTTAGGATCCAGGCAGTGAAGTGCTTTGCCATCACCGCAAGGAGGCTGAGGGTACTTCCATTTCCCCATGTGCTTTGGACAAGGAGCAGGTACTCTTACGTCTGGTGCAGCATAAACTACCTCTCTGCAGACACTTTCTCTAGAGAAGGAATAATTTGTCACGTCAAGCCTGTCCTGGCAAACTCGCAACAAGCAAATGAGAAATGTGTATTTTCTAACTGAAAACATACAGAACATCAACTAAAGCCCAGCAGGCTCGAGCAGAAGATTCTCTTTTTTAAGTTTTCCTCAGGAAAAAAGCCCAAAAGAAGCTATCATGTATAAAATCTTTTCCTGCTTCCCAGTGAGGCAGAGATTAGACAAAAAGCCTTATCTTTCTTCTTCCATAAAATCTTCCTGAAACACGCTTGAAGTATTGGAAAAATTAATAGGCATGTGATAAATTGGCCACGAGCTGCAGCTGCAGTAATCTGTGTGCCTTTCTAAAACAACTGTCTTCGGGGGAACTTTTATGTCGTTATTTCTTAGCTGCTCTGGTTATCAGAATAGCTCTGCACAGTGGCATATATCACACTTTTATTTTAATTAAACATATCTCAAGGAAGAGCTTGTAAAAATGTAGCTAGAGGTGTTTTATAGGATTTGAACCTGAGGGCATTTTATTCTATCCATATCATTTGCATTCGGGGGCTTCTCCATGTTCTTTGTGAGCAAAGAGTTGCAGGGCAAAGGATGTCAGTGTGGGTAAAGATGATGGGTTTTGAGAGGTAACCATATCTTCAGTAGACTTCTTTGTAAAGTAGCTTCTCTATAATACAGTGCCTTTTACTGAGGAAGAGTGGCCATTTATTTTAGGGTCTTTACCCCTCCATTTTCCAAAGCAGGTGGATGTATTTTCTCCCACATGGAATCTTTGGACTACAAGGTGTGTCTGTATTCTTGTTCGTGACATCCCCAGGCAGGCTTCTCAAACACTGAAGGGCACAGTTTTGATTGTGCTTAAATCTTAACGTTTGTAAAATTGCCTTTTAAAAGTGTTTTCTGGTTTATTCTTTAGTAGCAGACAGGCAGATGAGCAAAGTGCCCAGTTGCTAAGAATTACCTGGAAGATAAAGCTGAGGGCAGCAGTTCCATTACAAGGTAATATTAGAGTAGATCAGCACAATGGAGTTTTAATGGAAAGAGTGTACATAGAGAGTGGGAGACTGTATTAAATGGACTTGTGTCAGGATTCATTTGGTCTATTTAGTAGGGATTGGCCTGCTTGCTACACAAGTACCTTTATTACTGTATTGAATTTCAACATTGACTGCTCCTTGGGAAGACATCTTTTTTCATTTTGTGTGCTGCAATTTAGTTATTATTATCTTCCAACTAATATCAAACTCATGACTGATACACTTTATTATCAGTGTTGTAGTACTGCAGATGAAGAAGGCTTTTCAGTGCAGTGATTTCTGCACAATTGGAGAAAGCCAGGTGGGGTTTTACAGCAGGACTGATGGCTGACATTTGTGGGATGGATTTGCTAGGGCAGAAAAGAATGATTCCATCAGAATTTCCAAGTGAATCTCCTAAACCGTCTGTACTGCTCCATCATGTAAGACAAAGCCATCTCTGGTGTTCTTTTAAACTTCCTCTAAAAGACACCAAATGGTTCATGGTGAGGTGTCAGCTGTATGTTTTCCATGAGATATTCTTAAGTGCATATAAATAAAGAGAAGAGATTGTTTCTTCAAACTATAGCACTGTGCAACCACTGCTCAACTTCACAGGGCTTCTGTGGTAACATGGAGGGCTGGGACATCACCCTCTCTGGGGAAAAGAAGCTCTATTCTGGCAAATATATTTGAATTGATTTCTAAGTTTGCAGGTAACAAAATGTGTGTACATTTTAAGTGTTTTGAGTGTAGTTGTACAGTACAACGGTCAAACTGATATATATTTTTGTCGTACAACAGCAGATATTCTTACAATCCATGTTATTTATTATTACAGAACAGGAAGGAAATCAGAAAACACCCAAATGATTACGCAAAAACCTGATTACAAAGGGGCTGGGTCAGGAATCAAAATTTTCAATAGCACAGTGGTTCTAGTGTAGCAGAGCTGATTTTTTCACATAGACATGCTTATATTTACTCTGGTCTTACATTAATGTGGTCTGATTATACCATTATCCTGGAGAGGAACTCTTCATCAGGGACTGTAGCGACAGCACAAGGGGGGACAGGTTCAAATTAAAGCAGGGGAAGTTCAGGTTAGAGATAAGGAAGAAGTTCTTTACTGTGAGGGGGGTGAGGCACTGGAACAGGTTGTCCGGAGAAGTGGTAAATGCTCCGTCCCTGGACAGGATGTTCAGGGCCAGGTTGGACAGAGCCTTGGGTGACATGGCCCAGGGTGAAGTGTCCCTGCCTATGGCAGGGTGTTGGAACTGGATGATCTTCAAGTCTGCTCCAACCCAAACCATTCTATGATTCTGTGATATTAAAAAAAATAAAAAATCTTCTCTTGTGATAGTAACATTTTGTACTTCCATAGCATCTTTAGGCTTAGATTTAGGCATGACAAGCTGACAAGTTAGTAATGGGCTATTAGTTTCTAAATAATGGCTGCTCCTACATGAAATGTAGCTGTTCCATGTTTATTTTGAATATGTTGTAGGTGTATTTAAGAGATTCTGCAACTAATAAATCAAATGTGGTCTCTGTTTGAGTCATAGCATTTGAAATACTTGTCTTTATATATGCTATCTAATAGTTAATACTATGTTTATGTGTGCTCATACATGCATATATGTTTCAGGTAGAGTTTTAAGACGTGGGAGCTGGTGCTACTGAGCTGAATTTGAATCATCTTGTCACTAATAATGTTGAAACATACAATGGAGGACTCATATTACTGAATTTTGGTTATTTGGGGGCAGTTTAATTTCTGCTTGCATCTTGTAAGCAGGAGGAAGTGATCTGTTAATGGTATTATCTATCCCACTGCTGTTTAATTTAAGATGTTGGTTATTGTGGTGGTAATGATGGCCCCTTTTAGTTTTGCTGCCCTGGCAGACCCCCACTTGGAGTGGGCTGTTTATTCAAGAAAGCCTATATTGGATCAAGCCAAGGTAGCAGAATGTGTCAGTGTAACATTGAGCAGAGCCACTTCTTTGTGTGAAGAGAAGCAGTCAGTGTTTGAAAGAATGTATACTGCTCCTTGCAGTATATATATACATTATGTGTTGTTTCACTTTCTGTTTTCTTCAGGTATTTACCCACTTCTAACTAATCTGTATAAAAAGTGGTAGAAACCGCTAGATACCTCAAGCTGAAAGAGTAGAAAGAGTACTTTTCTTGATAGAGGCTTATCATGCCCTGGGTTAATAATGCGCATCGTATCACTTTGATGAGCTTGTGGTTTGTTTGACTTCTGATAGCAACACAGTTGGGCTCCTACATCACTTTTACCTTGTTTAAAAAGAAAGAAAAAGAAAATTAGTCATTAAAGTCCGTTAGCATCTGAAATGAGTTCTGGCATCCCTTCTCTGCTCTTTGCTTTCTGTGTTCACCAAGCCTCTGTAGGCCTGTCTGTGAGCAGTAATGACACAGCAATGTAGGTAAAGACAACCTTTTGTTCTAAGAAACAGTCTGATAAAATTTTAATTAATCTTGTAACTATTCTGCTCCCTCAGCAGAAGAGGAATCCTTTGTCATGAATGGTTTGCCAGGGGAAGTTGTGAATGCTCCATCGCTGGTGGTGTTCAAGGCCAGGTTGGACATAGCCTTGGGTGACATAGTTTAGTGTGAAGTGTCCCTGCTCCTGGCAGGGGGATTGGAACTGAATGATCTTAAGTTCCTTTCCAACCCTAACTATTCTGTGATTCTATGATTCTAGTATTTACCAGTGTCTGGATTTACTTCAAGTCCCAGTGCTTCCATGTTAAAATAAATATTGTTTTACTTACGAGAGTAAAATCCATAGTATGATAAAGGCAGCACCATCTCAGGCCTCATGTTTAGATGCTCTCCATGACTTGAATGGTTGACTTTTTTAACTTATTTTAATATATCTTAATTTTTCCTTCCTGTCATTACCTGATTTCATGTGAAAATTTCTTCATGTGTTTCTCTTTTTCTTAGTTCATTAGATTTGCCATTGCTATTTATTGTAGCAGCTATGCATCTGGCTAATGGAGCTCATTGAAAAAAAACAATATGCTTTAACAAACCCTTATAAAATTGTCCCTCATGGTGTAAGCAGACTGGTACATACACTGTATGAGTCCAGCACTTGCTTTGTAAAAGTGATGTATCCAAATGAAAATATTCCTGTGTTCTCTTTTTATCTTATTTAACAACATTTTCAGAGCATTTTTAAATTCAGTACTTTTGCATTTTTCAGTATATTCTACTGTCAAAAGGTATTTCTCTCGGGAAAAAAAAAAAAAACAAAAAACAAACAAACCAAACCCCAAAACTGCAATATAAGTAAACCAGTATCAGTCTTGTTTGGAAAAGTTATAAATCCCTGTGCTATAACTTAAATTCTAGGGGAAGATATAAATCCTTATGCAACTGCTAATGTTCTAAGTACCACCCAAACCAGACTTCTGAATGTAATGTAGAACGATCTAGTATGTTCATGTAGAAGTGACTAGTGTCATACAACATGAAGTGTTTATGTGTCCAAAGGCTGAGTAGTGCATGATATCCCATCTTCAGTTGCTCTTGAGCTGGCTGTGTGTTGTAACAGCCTCATATGCTCCATCAGAGGGTCCATTATCTGGTACTTTCCTACTTTTCTACTTCCCTTCTTCAGAGTTGAAAACCAACTTGTCATTAAAAGGCCCTTCCTTTTCAACAGGTGATCTGATAGCTGCTAAATATTGCTTTCTATTTGGTACAAAATCTTCTTTCCATTTTATTTATTTTCAGTGAAGTGGAGAAAACCAACATGTAGTTCTGTCCTGGCAACCTGTAACTTTGTTCAGCTTAGTTCTTCTTCTTCCAGAAGGAGCTTCTCTCTATGATAACAAAAAGTGATGAAATATTTGAGACAGTAGTTTGGATGTCATCAAAGTCAGTGCTTGCTGGGACCTTGGGATGAGCTTCCATGTTTAGCACAGGGGTCCTATCACTGTATCACTGCTGATGTTCTGACCTGCCCGCTGCTGCAGCTTCTGAGCAGAAGTGGGAGAGATGAATCTTTTTATTTGCTTTAGGGTGTTTTTTATTGGTTGTTGTTTTTGTTTGTTTGCTTGTTTTGTTTTATCTTGTTTTTTACTTTTTCTGTCAGGTTTTTATGTTTTTCCATCTCTATCTGTGAATTCAAACATGTCATTCATCCTGCCCAGTGAGGAGTTTAGGTTATTCTTAATGCCGTCCAGCTGTTCTGTGTGAGAAGGGAGAGACATGCAAACTAAACATCCAAAAGAGATAGTTTTTAGTAACAGCATGCCAGAGTGTTCCAGCACTGTTATAATACCAGTACTCCCACCAGAGGCTTCATACATATGCATGATAGGAGACCATTATGTGGGAGAATGCTCTGAGCCTGGGGGAGCAAAAATGAATATTGATAAAACATGTCACAAACTGTGAGTAGCCCACAGGAAATATATAATCTCCATGAGTACACTTAATTGAAACAGATTAAAATCTAAATCCATGCAGCTGATAATGTTTTCTATCTTGAAAGGTCAACTGGGTTTTTGACACTCCAAGTCTCACCAGAAACCTAGGTAAAAGACATTGGGCAGAATGTCTTCAATACATTTTATTTAGAATGGACATTTATGACTGGTTGTTGACCTTGAGATTCCATTAGCAGTAATGAAGGGAAGTCAGTAATGCTTTGTGCAAAGTACAGTAAATGATGCATATACACAGATGAGAACTTCTTCCCTGCTCCATGCTGTGTTGGGATACACGATGGCACTGTCACTGCATTCATAGTTCCAGTAAGAGAAAAGGAAGCCATGATACTAACAGCAGTGAGACTACTTTGGAAATGTGTTTAATTTACAGTATGTTAGAGTTCCACTTTTACCGTTTTCCTTCTTCCCTCCCTCACATGTAAAGGTAAGCCAAAAATTCTAATTCTCTACAGAAAAGAGGACAAGATCTGTTTTCCTGATCACATAAGGAGCTTAGTTGACTGCTGTCATAAAGAGACATTACCAGGAAATAAAATGCAGTTAAATGTTTCTAGAGCACTCTTACATGGAACTGTTTTAAACTCCAGTTAATTAGAGAGTTTCAGACTGGCTCTGTGTGATAGTTGGTGCATCAGACGCACCATGGGTCCATCTTCAAGGACCATCTTCTCTGGGCACCACTAGTCCACTTCAAACAGCAGCATCTCAAGAAAAGGTGGCAAGGAGGAACCAGGAGTTCCTGGCAAAACTCAAATATCCAAAAGTAGTATGTGAGAGGTGACCACAGGTGCTATGTCCAAGCATAGGGGATGAGACTGAGAGAGCCATCCTGTGGCTCTTAGTTATTGTTCCTCTCTGGTGGGATGAGAGGCTGGTTAGAGCCCAGAGAACTTTAAAAGCAAATCAAATCAGCTTCTTCCTTCCATGACTTCCCCAGCTCCATTATGTTGTTTTGTTTTGCACGAAGAGAAGTCCCAGTGTCTTCAGTTAAAAATGATACTGACAACGATTGAGGTGGCTCATCCATGACAAAAGCCCAGGAAAGGAGAAAAAACAAAAGCATATTCTATCTGCAGACATTCAACCTCTGATAATCATTGTGGAGAATAAAATACTGCACTCCTTATCTGTCATCATAGTGGGATTCAACCTGAGACAATTTGTAACACTCTTCATTTTCTTCCCTATTCCCATGAATTATATACAAAACCGCGGGGTTTTTTGTATGTGTGTAGTGCATAGGTGTAGTGGTGATGTTCTTGTTGTTTCTCATATAATTAAATATTTCTAATTAATACCTCAGAACATGAAATTTCACTTAATTTCAGTTTACTAAAAATGCGTATATGTATAGCTGCATGTACCTCAAAGAAGACTGACTAGTAACGCTTCAATATAAGCTTTCTTGAAAGGATATAAGGCCCTAACTTAAGCATGACAATGTAAGTTGCTCTTTAATTATGGAGAGCAAATGACATTGAGTTTCATATCTGAATGACTTTTCTTCATTGCTTGTCTCTTCTGTCTGTGCTTGGTTAATACTTGCCTAGAGAAAATACCTTCAGCAAGAATTTGTTTAGCCTAGAATACCAGGTAAATTCACCTTAAAACTTCAACGATTCTCACCCTCCTTTCTGTCCTTGCTCTGCAATAGTCATTTAGAATGAAATAGTAATTTCCTCATAAATCACTAAAGACCCAAACAATCAACACTGTCAGCAGACTCAACCCATGCAGATAGTAGCATTCAGGCTTTAGAGGGTACTTTGTTTTCTTAATAGATTGGGTTGCAAACGAAACCAGTAAAAGTTGACCGCTGAGGTTTCATTGAGCCATGGCAATGTTGGCCAAAAGATGGAGGTTTTAAAGGTCATGTCGGAAAAATCTTATTTTTAAATGTGAAGTCACCTGAAAATCATCCATTTCCTTGAGAAAGCAAGTTTGCTTTTGGAAGTGAGGCTTGCCAACCTTTGTCATTAGAGCAAGCTGAAAAAGCAGTTGTGAACCCCCCACAGATTCGTCTTTTTCCCTTTCAGAACAAAAAGGGGAGAGAAAAGAAAATCTGCCTGCCCCTCAAACAGCAAATTTTACCCATCCTCTGTTCTCCAGCAGCGACTACCAAAAAGATCTTTTTCAGAGACACAGTGATGTTTTCTCTTCCTTCAGGACACATTGTAGCATTCCTGATGGGTTGTGCTTATGCTTAAAGCCGACTTTTGGTGCTCAAAGGAGCTGCATGAAGCTGCCTAAGCCTGAGCTGTCCATAAGACGACAAAGCTTAGGACATTAAGAACACCATCTTTAAACTAGGCCTGAACTGTATGGAGCTTCCTAGTGTTATGACCGCAGTGTGGGAAACGGCCTTGACGTTAGAGAACATTCAGCTTGCTTTAGCCTTGGTTGATCTATAAGCACTGGGAAAGAAAGGGCAAGGAGACAGAAAGAAGTGCAGTTGTTGACATACTCTTAAACCACTCAAGTGGAACATGGAAGGTCATCTTTCTCTCAAAGAAGGAGATGAGCCTTTTTTATTTAGGCCTCCTGAAGTTACTGAAGGAAATCTTTTCTGCTCATAAAAAAAGATCTGATAATCACTAGATGTATCTGTCTAGTATTTCATAACATCTTTATTGCATGTTGAAAAAGGACATGCTGAATTTCAAATTACCCAGATATACACTGCTCAAATGCAAGCTGGTTAATACTGGGCTTGCACTTCTGACTAAATGCTCAAAGTTCTCATTTGAAGTGGAAAACCAGAAGTGCTATCCAAGTTTTAGATATGATGTGACACTGATGGTAAGACAGAACGGACTTCGCTTCGGCACAAGTAGGTGGGAGTTACATCCATGTTATACATGGAGAATCTCTTTGTGATCAGCCTCCCTAGAAAAGGACACACTTTTCACATTAATGAGCATTGTCACTCCCTTATCCCGTAGCTATTGCCTGTATGTATCCTTGGCTCTTTTAATCTTAGCTGGCTTGCTTAAAAATGGAATCTCTAGTATTACTGTTACACATTAGAAGTATTTTCTTAGTTTTTGATAATATTTTTATTATGTTTCATATTTCAGCCTACAGAACAGTAAGCGAAAGAATAATAGAACATTATATGCCACCAACCTGCATATTATGGCAACTTTCTTTTCTGTACAAGAGCACACTTAAATTTGAAGAAACATCTTTATTATTTTAAATCTATTCACAGGAAATATTCTCTAACTATTCTCCCTTGGCCGTTATGTTTTTAATAATAATTTGGGATTTAAGTAAAATATGCCTCTTCATCTTGTAGCACTTAAAGTAATAACTCATTAAAGCATTATTCTGTTTTGTTCGAAGAACACTTATTTCCTTTGGAATGTGTTGTAAGTCTAGTTTTCAAGTAAATGAGCTGTGTTCGCTGTTTATGAATCAAAGGGTTCAATCCTGAGGTCTTAAAGTCAAGTTTAAAGTCTTTGCTGCGGCAAAGGCATGGAGGGATACTGGCAGTGGTGCATGGGGAGGCCAGCGGGGCCTGGAGAGGCAGCTTGTAAATGGAGCAGTATCATTTATTTTGGGAGATAATTTTTAATAGAGGTGGATTAGTATTTTGTTAGTATTGCTGGCTCCTGCAATTGCAAGTTAGAGTGCTGTGAAGCATTAAAGGACTGAAAGAACGTCTCCAGAAATGTTTTCTGACACTTGTGCAGCAAGGGCAGTGTTTTTGTGCTACAGCAAAACCTGGATTCCTGCAACTTGTCTTTCACAGAAAATGCTGCCACAAAATATAGCATCAGCTGAGTTTCTTGTTGCAGTCATGCTTACCATTTGAGTGGTCAAAAAAACTTCGTAACCTCTTTTTTTAGTAATATATATATCTCCATATCTGTAATTCCAACTTCTTTAGTAATGAGAAAATCTGCTCATTAGGGCATTTGAGCTTTGAGTCTGTCATTCCTGAGATTTAGAGTCATCTTCCCAAATCTTCAGTCTCATTAACACTGAAGAAAACCCAATTTTTCTCTCAAATAATAAGGAATAATCAGTCAAAAGTCTGAATAGCCTCACAGGACTTTCTCGTTAAGGGTGGCTGGTGGTTTGGTTCTGCATAAAGTCTTTGATTAAATGTTTTTCTTTTCTTTGAATACAAGCTTCTCTCTGTGCATCCTTCTCCAAGAAGAACAGGACATATTTTATAACAAACTTTTATAGTTGGCTTAGAGCAAACACCGTGAAGGAAAACTAAATTTACTTTCCCATAACCAATGAAATCCACCCCATTATTCATAAATGCAGAACACTTCAGTAATCAGCAGGGGGTTTCAGCTCTGCTTTGTAGTATTGCCTAAGCTGAAACTAGTGCTGCTTTTCATTTTTAGTGGATGAAAAACTAGGCAAATAAACACCTGTTTAAAAGTTACATCTAACGTATCAATTTGTTCTATTCTGTTTCTTTGTTTCTTGGGCTTGGACATTCCCTAAGACAGCTAAAAATTGAAGTAATTTCTGGTAATGGTGTAGCTACTGCTGCTTCCCAGTGGCGAGATATTGAGATGTCACATCTGTCAGCTATTTTTATGGGAAATGAAGTTTAGTCTTAAATGAACTCAAAAGGAAAACTAATAATTTTTATTTAAGTTAAAATATCCCCCTTGTATCTGCAGTTTCACAAATGACCATGAGAATGAATTCTAGGCATAAATGAAAGAGGGGAGCTACTTCATGGCTGTACTGTGCAATAACAAATCAATTTAACATCACCAGTGCAGACAAAGGAAAAAAATGCTACTCTGAATATTGAATAAAACCCACATTCATCACTGAGTTTTGGAAGCAGTAGTAGGGCTTTGGAAGTGTACTAGGGCTTAAAGTCAACCATTAAAGGTGAGAATGAACTTTTTCTGTTCTAAAGCCTGAATTGCAGTATACACAAGTCATATGGTAAAGTGTTGTCATTCTTTGCATTCCCCAGCCCAAAGCCCCCAGCAGCAACTCAGCAGTTCAGCTGTGGCTGCTGTGACAAAGCCAGTGACACTTTACTTGGCTGTCAAATTCTGCTTTTCAGTAGCAACAGGAATGGCACAAAGCCGCTCTTCATTTGCAGAGGAAGCAAACTCACCTTGAAAGTACACAACAATGCAAGATGCCAGTGAAAGACACTGATCTCTGATTTCCTGGTAGCTGTAAAATGATTGCAGCTATAGCCATGTCTACACACACATTGTAAGGAAGAAGCTCTACTTATCAAGAGGTCACGAGAGATAAATCAAGTGGAAAAGCTTTGACTTTTTGTATTGTAACACCCTGTTTAGGCCATCAGCTGGCTGGAATACATTATCCTTTTCCTGAAATGTGGTTTATCAGATATAAATTTGGAAATGTGTGAGGAATTAGTAGTTGGTATTTCTTTAGCCTTACCTGTCAACTACCACAGTTGAGGTATAAAAAGCTACACCAGATGGATGATATTCAGGGTGTAATTGAACAACTTAAGTGAATAATGCCATTTCAGCAGAAAACAGCTGGTTGTAGTTCAGCTTTCTGAACAAAACAGTGGGTACCCTAATCAAATATGAATTGTTTTTCTATTTTATTTAAATAATGGTACGTCAGTATTTGAGATGCACTGCTATAAAGACAGCAAATTCTTGTGTTAACTAACTGAAAATCAGTTCAGATCTTAAATATGTGTAAGAACAGTGGAGAGAGGAAGGATGAGGCTTATACAACATTTCCCTTCTCTTCTTTCCTGACATTTCAGCCATCATCCTTACTTTTTTTATATTTTTTAATTTTTTTTTTAGCTTGACAAACTGATTTATATCAAGGAGTTTATCCTTCACTGTCACACAATATGCTGCCATGGAATTCAGCTGAAGAAATCAATGTAATGTTTTGACAAAGCAGAAAGATGAGATTGGCATTACCGACAAACATTTATTACAGATAAGAAATGAAGTAAAAGCACAATGCATGTCTCTTACTGTCATTGAAGTGTACAGTCTGAAATACTCCTGGTAGCTTTGGAGTGGGGAAGGTCTGGGGAAGCTGACCAGCAGTAAGGCCTTGGCTGACAAGAAAAAGCACACAGCTGTAACAGTTCTTCCTTTTGAATGACCACTGTCAAGGCACACTTGACTTTTAAGTACACTTTAGTAAGGGGTTTTACAAAGCCCAGTACTCATCATAAAATGATTGTAAAATAAATACTTTCTTGATATATTTATAGGCAAAATTTCCCAGCTTGAACATAAATGTATAGAAACCTGAAATTTAAATTATGCTGAGGCTTGAGCTAGATGTTATTTTTCCAATAAAATTCAGTACCTAATTCAGCTGAAAGGAAAGATGAAGGAATAATATAATAAATGCTCTTATTTTACATGGGGGTTTTGTACACGAAGCTCCCTGTCTGGGGATAATAATAATATCTGGGATGATATTTATCTTCAGTTTTTCCTGTACTGGTTACTAAACAGTGATAGAGAGAATCAGATGTGAAAAGAGCTCTTAGTCCATTTTTGGTGCTTTGTGTTTCCTGGTCACCTCAGTCTGCTGGTGAGCGCAGGAAGGCACTTGTGTAAGGCTTCTCACTTGAGAATATGTTCAAAGATTTACATATGAATGGGGTATTTCTCACCTATACAGGCATGTGTTCCTTGTCATGTGCTGGAGAGCCCAGTTGCTGAGACAGATGATGACTTTGTCGAGGTTGCAAAAGTATACTTAGGGCAAGGCCAATAAATTATGTCAGGAAATGCAGTTTCTGATGCTGATTTTTAACCCCTGGATGAGATTTGTCCATCTTTCTTACTGCAAGAAACATTTTTGGGTTTTCTGCTGTTTTCTATGGTTGTGTTGGATAGTTTTGTACATACAAAATTGGATTCCTTATTCTAGAGTTTCCAATTCAGTATGTGTTTCTGATCAATGCAACTTAGCCTTGTCTCAAACTGGGAAGCTAGTGAGGCCAACAAGACCTGGGGTGGCAGCTTGCAGACTAAATACCATTTTCTCTTTGGAGTTATATTTTAGTAGTAGAGAGCTCGTCCTTTTTTACTTTGTTTTACTGATGTTTGCAATTTCAAGTTAGAGCACTGTGCATTGAAGGGCAGGAGGAGCTTCTTCTCCAAAATATACATTTTGGGGACAATTCTGCACAACTTCTTCACATGTGGTCTGGATGGAAGATACAAAACTGAAGTAAGTCCAGGATGGCAACAGAAGTCCCCACTGCTGGTTGAGGCATTACGCTACCATACTGTGATACATAAGTCTTTATAGTAATTGCATGTCTGGGTCAAAAAGTTTTTGCTTCCTTTTTACATGGAGGAAAGGCATAATAGTGAGCCTGAAAAGGGAAAAAGGCTGTAATCGTTTAGGTTGAAGTGCTCCTTAATTCAAATAGTGTGCTACTTAGAGAATTTGATAAGAAGGATTAGAATTGGAAAAGAAAGTCATTTTTTAAAGCAAAGCTATTACAGGCTTCATTACTTTATTTCTATGTTCTCCAAAATCACATGAATGAAGGGAAAAAAAGAGAAAAAAAATACTGGCTTCGGTTCAGAATGTCAATTACTACTTTTTTAATCCTCTTCTCGCAATTTATTTGACATCTTGAACAGTAGCCAAAAAAGCTATTATAACTATAAACCATATTCATTGGTATAAATCTCATTAAGTTGAGCAATTTAATTAAGGTATTGACACGCTTAATTGATACGTGCAAGGAGAGACCATTTTCATACCTCATTTCCATACTCCTTTGCTTTTAAAAAACCTAGCTCCGTAAAAATGTTATAGATCCAGCTAAGCCCTGTCATCCCAAAGGAGCACTTGCTACCATTTACCTTGATTTAGAGCCAACTACTCTTCTAAGTGGAGCTCCATTAAATGGATCTGATGTATGCCTGACTCAAACATGCGTCAGCTTCTCTTATGATCAATAGTGGAATATTTATATTAATAAAGCCCCAAGTTAATTAAATAAAATAGTCTTCTGGGTAAACTTAAGATACTAGGGGATGGGCAGAGGATCAATATATTCTGCCATTTGAACATTAACTATGTGCTCTGAAATTTTATGGTATCTTAGCAAAGATGCTTGCAGTGGGGGAGCCTGAGACGCACAGGAAGCTCCTAAGCAAGGAAGGTCCTCGCTTAGGGTTAGAGAAAACCCAACAAAAAATGAACTTGGATCTGTTTGGCTCCTGTGACTTTACTTCTACAAAAACATAGCAAATCCTCTCTTTTGGAATGGGGCTGGGCATAGGCATGTAGGTATTTTTCCAGTTGCCTGAACTATTTCAGCCTTGCCAGAGGAGCACACATGAGAAACTTGCCAAGTCAGGGTTTGTCCATGATAATGACGGGTCATAGGTGGCCTCGTTTGGTTTTTGAAGAAAATGCCCTAAGGAAATGTTAACAATTCCTTTTAGATCCAGTTGGCCTCTTGTAACATGTCCAGTTGAAGCGTACTGTGTGAGCCAGAAGGACAACTGCTCCTCTGCCTTTTCCTCCTGCTACTCTCTGAGCACAGGGACAAGCTGGGGAGCACACAGGAGCCATGCTGCCATACCTCATACCCCTGCTGAAAACCTCTCAGAGAGAGCTGGGAGGGACATTTCCACATCAGTAGGTGGCTTTTGACCACTGTGGAAACCTGCCCATGTTAGAGATGTAATCCTAAGTCTTGGTCACAGATTCACACCGCTATTTTGCTTTGATAAGCAAACTCTGCTGTCCTGGTGGCATTGATGTTATTTCTGTAACATGCAGGTGGCCTTTGAAGAAAGCAAGTTCCCTCAGGGACCATTGCAATGCACTGATAGTGCTTCATGCTACCTTTTATCTACATTTTAAGGCTTCAGTACAATAAAGTGAAAAAATGTTTCTGTAAGCTACACTGCTGCAGAGAAGAATGTCTGACATTGATAACTAAGGGATGTTTGCACGGTAAAGAAAATTTTACATGTTGCCATGTCTTTAGTGAGGAGCACCATAGCACTGCTAAAATCACTGATACCTCTGGTCCAAAGGTAGCAGTTGTGTGCCAAAGCCCTCAGCAAAGGTAGAGTGTGAAGCATTCCTGCTCACAGGCTTCATGGACCGGCACCGGGCTCCTTCCTGCTCCCTTCTCACACGTCTTGGGGTTGTTTAAAGGTGATGAGTTAAAACTGAGGGAATTAGAGCATATTCGTTTAGGTCCTCTCATTTTTACTAGCTCAGATGTGCTGGGCTGAGCAGCAGTCACCACTGAGCGTGCAGTGATTGTTGAATGTCTCATGAGATAACCTGGGGTCAGGATCTGAATGGCAGATGTCAATGAGACCATTCATTGCTGACTTCTCTGTGAGAGATGCTGTCTGCCATACAAACTGCACAATCACTGTGTAAACCCCCAGGGATGCAGCATATGGATTGATGTAGAGAACTTACTGGAAAAAATCAGTAGCAGTAGTCCCAGGCTATTTCAGGAAGGTGGCACTGATGTTTTGTTGTGACATATGATTTTAACCCAGGCCAGTGGAAAAGCTGAAGTCTCCTGTCTTAGAGTGAATTTTGCCTTCCAGTAGCCAATATCAGCATTTCAGTATTTACTGAAAGTCTTTGATTTTGTTTCTGGTTTAGTATTAATATAGACTCTTCTAATTAATGTGTTTAGTACTTCCAAATACACTTCATATAGAGAGAAATATACTTTGGCTCTTGTGTAGTATTAGTAACCAAAGCATGTAGGCTACATGTGAAAATTCAAACTATTTAATGGATGTAAAACTATACTTCTTCAGTATTACAGTCTTTGGTAAAGTGTTGCTAATGCATCCCAACCCTACTATTTAGGTTTTGTTTTGCCTTTCTTCTTTTATGTCATTCTTATGTTCTGTGATTTAGAAAGACTGAACAAAGAGTGCAAGCTAGAAACAACATTGAAACCATCTGTGTTGCAATTGTATATAGTCTATGTCAGAATCATACACATTTAACAGGGTGGGATAGGTTTAATTAGGAAACCACTTTCTGGGTTAGACACAGTTCTCCAGTATTTGGAGTTGTCTTTCCAGAAATTAACTGTTCAAAGAAAGAAAGAGTGATTGCATCTGAGCTGGGCTAAAAATAAGATTCCACCAGGAATTACTTTCCGGAACCAAACAAAAACCTCTGTGTATGGAATTGTGAGGCAGAAATTGTTGTGTATTTGGGTTTCGTCTTTTGACTTACTCTTAGTTTCTGCCTTTTGATTGTTGGTTTTCTCTGCATACATCTGGAAGCAATGATGTGAATAAATAATATCAGCATGTAAACTTTCCAAGCTTTATAATGAAGTTAAATCTGGGGGGCTTTGATAAGATAGAACTATTTGTGCCGTATACATATGCCACCCCCTTGGCTAATTGTTTGAACACAGGTGTCCTAATGGAAGAAACTTTAGGGATGATTGGAAGTCAAGTGTTACTGTCAGGCATAGTTTCCCCTGGAGACTGATGTATCTATAGTGGCTTTTAGAGAAAGTCATCATCATTCCCAGCAGTGATGAAATCTAATCACTCTGGAATTTCATATTCTTTGATTTGGGACTGCTTCAACAATGAAACAACACTGTGTAGACTTCTTGTTGGCTCCCTTTGGAGCCTGTTGTGCAGGAGGCCCTCCTCCCGCTCCCCACTCAGCTTTTTTGTATTTAATTTCATTTTCCAGGCTGACATTGTCAATCTGAGCTGCAGCAACATGCTGGATAGTGAGTCAGAGGAAAGCCGGGTTCATTTTGGGAAGTGGCTTTATGCAAATAAAGCCTCGTGCAGCTGGCTGAAGCAAGGCATTTGCTGATGAATCAGAGCAGTGCCCTTGTTTTATTGTCAGCTTCAGGAATAAAGCTTACAATGCACCACAAGAATCTTTGAGAGTTACTGTAAACAATTCACACATGCCCACATCTCCCTATGAGGATTTTGTTTGGGGATGAAACATGAATTTGTTTTCCAATTGGAATCTGGAGGGTTTCATAATACAGTATTTGGTTGGCTTTAGGGTATATAACTCAGCTTGGATCTTCTTCAGGCCAGGCTTGTTTGTAAGGGGCAATGAAGTCCTGGGGAGACTGTTACTTCTTGTGAGTTGTCTTAATTTTAGCTTAGTCTTCAATGAAGTTTTAGCTCCTTGGGAACTGACCTGCCAAAGCATTTAAATAACAAAACTCCCAATAGGCTGAGTGACATGATTCCGATTTTAACTTTGTTTTGGTGGGATTTATTCCACCAAATACTATTGTGTTCATGTGAGCTGAAAGGTAAATTAGGTTTAAATCTGTGTTATGTTACTTTTTACATTTACTTATGTTACTTTTGTTCCACCATTACACTTCATTTTTATTTTCTGTATTTAAAACACCTATATTCTATTTCAACGCTTTTTTCTGAGGTGTAGCACTATAGAATGATAAACTGGCTGTCCGTGAAGTGGGATACGTGAAAGTGCTTTGCCTACATGGGTAGTCATTGAAAAGAAGAAATTGTGTGGTTATGCTTCAGTAAATCTTTTCCTGTATGTGTGGATAAGTAGCAGAATGAGGTTTGTAGGTATCAGTCAGCTGTAATGATCAGGATGGACCTGCTCTGAAATAATTGAATCGCTTGTGGGTTTGTGGAACCTACCCTAAAAACGAGCAGCCAGCATTACTGAAACACTTGCATCTTGTATGAATATCCCCAATAGCATTAACCACTTTGTGGTATTACATTGTGGTCTAATAAATCTAGATGTCATACCCACATAGAAAAATGAATTAAGGCTACAAAGCAGGCTGAAGTGTTTTACAGGGGCTTTCAGGGATGAAATGGTTCATAGCTTGAGAAATACACAAAGGTGAAGTTGAGTAAGAAAAATAGAAGGTAAAATATTATAAAAGAAAGAAGGGACAAGATGCATGAAACTCTTTTGTCCTTTATATGGGGCTTCAGTGCCTGATAGTGGAGTACAAACTGCTGAATATTACTGCAATAGGTCTAATATTATAATTTGTGAAACTACTATTGCAGCTAAAGCAGTAGTGTTCCACTCTTACGCTGGTACATGGCTTACCACAGAATAGTCTCGTGATAACCCAGGATTAGCTGGAAACAAAATGTTGTTTTTCTCACTGCAGTGCATTCAGGTAATTTGCAATTCACTTCTACCTCTAGAATAAATGGGATGTCAATGTAGTTGGTTTTACTATCTGTGGATCCTGTATAATTTTTATGACTTTTATATAGCCACAGAAATGCCTACAGTAATTGTGCAAGCAAATTAAATCATTGGCCTCTTTCAGGAGAACATTGTTACAAATAAAGCCCAGATCTTTACTGTGCAATTGCTACTTCTATGAAAATAGTTTATATTTTCATAACAAAGTACAGGGTCACAGCCTGAATGGAATAAATACCATTACAACCATCGTTCTCATTCTGCGATGTCACGGTTGGGTACACAAAAATATCACTGGTCAGGGACGTGTTTTCCGGAATATATCAGTAAAGTGCAAAAACTTTTTTGCAATAAAAATACTTAACAAAGGGAGAATGAGGTTAGGAAAGAGCACTAAAGAACAGTTCTTCCTCCAGCTCCTAATCAGTTGTCCAGTGATGGTGCAGATTATTAGCTCTTGTTTTATACTTTATGATTTCACATGTTTATCTCCTAAAGACTCCCATATTGTTTTAAAAAGATATAGCCAGTAAACTCAATAAAGTGCCAATATATTTTTCCTCAGTGATGAGGCTGGGCTTATTAAATAGGAGCTCCTTTTGGGTCTGTGGATTTCAGAGGGGGGTAATAGGGCCTGCTGGCTTTTAGAATCTGAAGATTCACAGGGCTTCTTTCCAGTACAGCTCAACACACAGGATTAGAAAGCAGACAGGCTAACAGCAGAAAACTTGTTTGGTTCTTTTTTTAAATTGGCTTAAAATACAGGAGCCTCCATGTAGCTGAATTTCCAGTTTAGAAAACATTAACATTAATAAGCAGCAGGAGAGCTTTTGGAATTCAGAGCAAATATTCACCAAAATGGAAAATCCCGGGCAGAATCATTTCTTGCCACTGATGTCAGTGCTTCTACCTCTTTGAGATGTATGTTATTCCTACTAAATCATATCAGCGCCTCTGTGTTGTAATCTCACTTACTCAGAGAAAAGTGGAATAGAAATGCCTGGGTAGAATTGAACAGCATCACACTGGGGGCACTTTGTTTATCGGTAATCCTGTTGCAGATGTATAGCAGTACAGGGTAATTCCACAGGAGAAGATTTTCCTATCAAAATGAAACTATTAACTATATTGTCAGAACTGTGCATTCTGTTTTTCTGCTGTTGCACTGTCATGGTTTAAGGCCCAATCTCACCACATGCTGTAAGACTTACTGGAGAAATTGCCTGAAGTGGAATACCTAATGTACGTGGCTTCCGTTAATATATGTGGTGGGTTTTTTTTTGTGTCTCTTCCCACAAAATGGTGCATCGATACCATTCTCTAAAGCACTAAAATCTACATTAAATCTCCTAAAAAAGAAGCCTTATTGTAATTTATTAGTCAGAAGTTTTAGCTCATGTTTAGACGGGTACTTCTCTGCAAGGGTTTCCTTTGTGTCTGCTGTCAGTTTCCAGTTCCTGCATGGGTCCAAAGTTGAGTGTAAAGGCACTGGGGTAAAATGTAATTTCTGTGTGTATGTTTCAAAAGACAAAACAGATGCTGCTTTCTAAAGGAACTCAGATCTATCTCAAGGTGGGTGGTTTTTGCAGAAGAGTCTCCTAAATCCTGTCCAATCCCTCTTACCTCGACATTTAAATGAAATAGCAGGAGGAGCAAAAGAACTGTAAAAGTCATAAAGGCAAATGTTGTCTTTCATTGGTCATTGACACATGGATGATTTTTACAGTTCATTTCAAATAATATGAGAGTATTTACTAATGTTGTAAAAGATATTCTGGTAGACTGACTTGTTTTCTGGCTTGTAGTGGGTGCAGTGGGGCCAGGTCTGTAGCACTGTGTCTGATGTAGGGAAGCAAAGTGGATTTTTGTTTATTTGAAGTGATGAGAAACTGTTAGAAACTCCTTATGAATTGCACACAAGTGTGTATCCTCTGTTCTTTTGAATGTTTATAAAGACTTCACCATGTACTGAGTGATCCCTGCAGTTGTGTCAGGACACAAGTCATCAATCTGTAAAATCTCTGCAGGTCAGATCCCTTAGATGGTCTTCATTATGAGATGGGTTTTAATTTGGCCATGGAGAAGGTGGAGGATGATGCTAAAATAATTACCTACTGCTGAGATCCTTTTCCTCCTTGATTGTTTAGTGAACACCCTAAATGCAGCCTCTATTCAGTATCCTTCAGAATGAAGGGACGTGCCTGTGTCTTTGGTTAATCAGAATGTGTGAAGCTTTGACTGAATGTTGAAGTCTAGAAGTACAGGGTTAGCATCTATTGCCTCACAGTAAACCCAGATCAACAAAGAAAATGTGGTGTTTATCTTCTGCAAGCTTAGCAGTAGTACTGTGCAGTGGCGTGTGACTGCGTGAAAGCAGTGAGGAGTGGTTTAATTTTTGAGCTAAATTCCCTCCCTCAAAACAAACAAACCAAACCAAAACTAGAAGAAGTTTCTGAGCTGCTTCCTTCCTGGAACAGGAACTGAAAGCCACCTGTGTTGTATTTGCATAAACACAATCACCTTGCATGGCTGTGGGTACAAAACATCTGCAGGGTCTGCTTTTGTTTTGCAGAACTCGGATGCTGTCAACATCTATCCTAGTGCAAGGGTAGCAGGAGGTTTTTTTCCTTTCAGGATGCCAGCAGCGATGCCAAAATTCCACAGAATAGTGCAATATATTGTTCTTCAGCTCTTGTCTTGTAGCACATCAGCAACAAGGCTTACCCGTTCTTCCTCTCAGATAGAAAGCTATAACTGCTGCTGTGTGGTGAGCGTCGCCTTTTACACTGAACCTAAGAAAGGGAGAAGTCATTGCTTCCCTGAACGTGAGGCCCCTCATGAGTGCAGAGTTGCTGACATGAGTGTCACACTTGTCACAGCTTGTTCTTATTGCTGTCCTAGCGAGCACAGTCAGTGCTTTTCCCACCGGAAGGTGATACATATCTTTAATTTATCTTTTGTGTTTACAATGCTCAAAGCTACCAAATTGTCCTCAGCAGGTATTTGTTAATCCCTCTGTAGAATGGGAAAAACTCTATTCTTGACTGGGTTTGAGCTAGGAAAATAGCTTATAGATAAGAATAGTGTTTAGCTGTTGAAAATGTTAAAATATTGATTTTGAAAAAAAGGCCACCCAATTTTGGCAAGTCAGGAAAAATTCTTCTGTTGTTTGCTGTGAGTGGAATGCTAGCTTAATGTGGTACGAGGCATTGTAAAAGATGTGGTTGAATATATTTAGAGTCTGTTTTGATCTGATTTCAATGTCTATATCCTTGAGCTTGTATGTACTGGCAGTTATGCCTCGGATATATTTACCACACAAGTAATTCAGTTCCATTTCTTGCATGCCTCAAGCGTGGTGATTGCTCTCTTGGCTCACTCTTAACACAGTTTTTAGGTGCAGCAGCCTTTACAAGTGCATGCTTATTACAGAAGAGATGGATTTCCATCCCTCTGCACTGGTTCTGGGGAATGAGTGGCTGAAACTACCTAGGAGGACATGACCAGGTTAACTATAATATTGCTCACTTCTCTGAAGGAGCATTCTCTCAGTGGGCAAGAAGATACTGTAGCAGTTGGAAGGGAATATGCACTGCGGCTGTTCTGCTGCTGGTTTTACCGTCCTGGTTATGCCATGCTTGAGGTTAAGCAGGGTTTGAGGCATTGCACATTGGTGTGGACTGGAATAGAAAGTCCAGGGCACAACGAAGCTTCCTTGCAAATATTATAAGAAAAAGACACTGTGGATATTAATATTCTGTGCTGGGATTGTTAAAGATATACTTGAGTAAACTTTTTTCCCCCTATGGATTTCCATCATCTTTCTAGCTCTTTGCATGTTACTCCTTTTTGTCTTGCAGATTCTTCCTTTAGTAGCTGTTGCTCTCTGTGGCTTCTCTCTGGCTGCAAAAGTTACCTTCTCTGCAGCTCTTGCCCTACGAAAACCTGCCTTGTGTCATTCCTCACTTCACTGACTGGCTTATCTTTTATTATGTGTTACTTAGAGATACCTGTTCTCTTTGGATTATACTCTCTAATTTTTCTCTCATCTGTTACCCTTTAACTCCTTAATTGTGTTATTTAATTCAGTAAAACATTGTGGGAGAGAGTTTATGTGTAACATGCTGTACAAATTACAGCTAATTCTAATGAGACAAATTGCAGTGACCAAATTGTGTCAAGTATGTGACCTTTGGCAGAGTAGTTCAGTCGGGGTTTAGTGCACTTGTAAAGAAAAGTTGGGTTGAGAAATAGTCACTAAACTTTAGTAGTGCACAAAACCACAACAACTTAGTATTTTATTTCAGTAAATACACAAGCCTGTAATGTTTTCAACCCAGAAATGCTGTTTGATAAAAGAATGTGAACAAGCTGCCAACGTGGATTAACTAATGCCCATTTTGCTCAGGCGCGCATTCTGCAGCGGGAGTGAGGCTGGCGGGCAAAGTGCTCCTTAGCATCGGTGGCAGTGGACACTTAACATCCCTGTTCATACCTTTCCATTAGTTTTACTGTACAGAGCAAGAAAATAGCATGAACTCTTCAATATTATTGTGTTGGGAAGAGATGGTGTAAAACAGTAGTTATTTTGTACTCTCAAGCCCCAGATGCAGTTGAATCAACCAGTATTTGTCTTATGGGTTTGTATAGGCTGCTACAGAGAGAGGGTATGTTCTCCTTTCTTATTCCAAGAAGCAGTTGGATTGTGGATAAGGTAAAAGGTACTTGAAGGAATCAGGTTAATTATTCTGGATTTTTCCTTCATTTTAGCTAAGCACGGTTTCTGTCTGTTAATGGTTAACTCTGTGAGTTTGCAGTTTTATTATGGGATCCACATAAAATAACATACTGGGAAAGATACATGTTAAGCTGTCAAGCATTGGCTCTTGATGACTAGTTCAGTAAGGTTTTGCATTAAACTTTTTAGACATTAAAATCACATCTGGTTCTGTACTGGCTGCCACTGAATCACTCTTTTAGCCTATTTGAGTAGAAGAAGTAATAAAGCCAGGAGAGTTCAACTATAAGAAATATTTCTTAATCAAGATGCTTTTTGAACAGTTCTTTGTTTGAAAATAGTGCTTTTGAATTTCAGAATCTGGAAATTGAAAGACCTGGAAAATAACTGGTAAATGCTTAGAGGGTCTTTTTGGTTTTGAAAAGGGAGACGACCCTCAGCATAATGCTGTCAGTGGTAATGTTTTTTGTTTTCATGTAACGCATCTTATTTTCATTAGCACTGTAACTTTGCATGTTGTATTAAAGTAGCTACTTGTAATGTTTAGATCTATAGTTCAAATGAAGACTTGTATTTTAGGAATGTTCACGGGGTCTGTGTTCCAATTAATGGATTTAGGTTCTGACACTGGTAAAATACGAACCCAAGTCTTCGTGTATTTGACTGCTGTGTTAAATGAAATTTCCCTGAGGATGCAGTAAGCAGCGTTAAACCAGGAAGCTAACCCCAGCATTACAGCGAAGGCTACAGAGGCACTTTGAAAGCGTCAGCAGTTTTGGGTGGGTTTTTTTTTCCTTTCCAATCCTTTTATCAGTAAGGCTCTTGCAGTTCACATTTGAAGATCAGGAAAACAATATTAGACTTGCAGAGGGAGTTAATCTGTGTCCAAAGCATTTTAGCTAAGTCAAAATAAAACTTAAAACAATCTATTGACTTGTGCCAGCTCTTGTTTGCGGTGGATTAGACTAACGCCTGGTCTGCTGTGCTATGAGGGCATGCGAGCCACAGCTGCTGGCTTTTGCTAGCTCCTGCATCTCTGATCTGTGCAAATTTGAAGTTCATGTTCTTTAATGTGTCTGTGGCTTCATTTCCCCATCTCTGAAATCAGAGTGCTGTTTCCTTAGGGGCGTTCACTGCACATCGCTGGCGGTGGAAGCTGTTGGTCAGATGTATCCAGTATCGTTGCTTGCTGTGTTTCACCCCCGTTCGTTCCTCTATGATCTGCTGCTGAGGCTTTTGGAGCTCATTTCCATCAGGCAGGATGCTTATGTGAAGGAAGCAGGGGGACACTTCCAAAAGAAGACTGCATTTTCTGTAGGCTGTGCCTGGTTGCAGAATCTCCATGCCATTTGCGCTGCTACAGAGCCGTGTGGCAGATTGAACGGGATGAAACTTGCCTGTATTTATCAAAAAACAAGGAAGAATAACTTAATCTAAAGCCATTTGTGTAGCTCAAAGCCTCTGGTTTGTCAGGATGCAAACGCACATGTTGCCGTTGTTGGGCTTGCTGCTTTCTGTACAGAAGGACCCTTATGAAGGAGGGTGCAGCTGACAAAATGGCACATTTGTACTTAGTTCAAGTGCTTTTGGTCAGGTCTCCAGCATCACCTCCTAGGGTGAGGGGTTTTGGAAGTGTACGTTTCTCTGAAGCTGGAATTTCACATTTCCTCTTTAGGATCCACCGTGCACCTGGGCACTGAATGTGGCTTCCATTACAGAAATAGATGGCTTGAAACCTCTGACTACAAACTAAGAAATGTCCTACTAACCATAATGTATTTTTCTTGAGATCAGTGGTGTATTTTTTCTTGACTGCCACAATTCATTTTCCTTTCTGTATTTTTTCGTTGGGGTTTTATTTTAGCCTCACCTTAATTTATCTGGTTTTCTGCAGTTAACAGCTAATATTTATTTTACATACTTTCAGTGAGAGCCTCCCATTATGTTACGAGAAGTAGGGAATGAAAAGCTGGAACTTGAAGACAAGCTGTGTAGACAAGTTGCTGTTACAGCCGTCTGCTCCCTCAGAGCAGAGCTGTGAATGCGCAGGCTGAGTCTAGTTGCTGTTTGCTTGCTTATGAAAGATGCTTAACAAAAGTCTGGCACGGTGGTAGGAAGCAGAGCTGAGCACTCTTGCTGATGGCCTCAGAAAGGGATGAGTAGAACTGCGCAGAGGCAGTTACGGGAAACGAAGCAATGTTTGTCAGCTCTCTCGCACACTGCGTCACTGAGGTGTCAGTTCTTCAGACCACTGGAGATGTTTATGAAATCAGGCCGTGATCCTGGATGTTTAGAGAGGCAGTTCTGTTAGCCAGAGGAGAGTGCCTAAATGGAAAATAACATTAATGCAGTTTGCAAGAAGATTGTCATCGAAAATAGATTAATTTCCTACTGTCGCCTTTTTTTTGCCTGACTGCTAGAGCTGAAAGACAAAGCGCAAACTAAAATGTGAATTAGCCCTTTTAGACCGCAATAATATTAGGAAAAGAAAAATACTTGACAACCTAATTATTTTTTAAGCCTTATTTGAAATAATACACAATAAAATGCCAGACAAATGCAACTAAAATATTTTATTTAACCACACAATTCTGCTTTGATCACACACAGTTGTACTTTTTGAAGACCTTTTTGGTTTTTTTTTATATTTCTTGCTTTCCAAGCCTACTAGTTTTTGCCTTGCTAAGCCATTTTAGGAGGATTTTGCCACTAGCTGTGTCTCTGCTGTGCCTCATGGTCGCACCAAAGAGACTCCCTGTCATGAAACGAGTCTTCAACATAAGACTTCCTTCTTATAGGTCGAAAATACACTTTACTTGTGACTCTTCTCTGTCTGGGTTGAAGGTCTGCCTTTAAAGAACTAATATTTTGTTGCTGGCAGAAGAAAGGGGAGGTGAAGCAAGGGTCACAGTGTGGATCAGTGTTAAACAAATTGTGAAGGTTGCAAAGAATTTTAATCTGCCTTGAGAAAGAGACTTGTATCCAGCAGCACATTTGTGTTTGCAATAGTCTGAATGGACAATTGTGGCTTCTTTGAGAATTTGGTGTAGACTGCCTGACTGGTATAAATTGAATTAGTCTCATGACAAGGACATAGTCCCCTTTTTTTCCCTATCTGCCTGATGGAAAGCAGAAGAAAGCCCTGTGTGACACGTCTTGACCTGCAGTGTCACTGTAGGCCTTTGTGACAGGCTCTGATTTCTGGCCTCTCATTTGATAAAGCTAATTTAGTGGAGACTAGAAAGGAGCCTTGCTGCAACACAAAACGTACTTACAGAAAAATGTATCTGCGGTGAGTACAGATGACTGCCGTTCAGTTTCATAGCTATTAGAAAGCCAGTTTCTTTTTGAGAATGGGGCAAAGTCTTGGGCTTGTATAACATAGGAATACAGTCACACCAAGTGATGCACTGTAATGTCCTGCGCCGTGGTACTACTTTTCTTTGTCCTTTTTTCCAGCTATCCCTATGCCTTCCATTTGCTGCATTTGCTTATTTCTTATTTTACTCTCCCACTTTCCTGCCTTCCTTTCATGTTCTTGCACTTCTCTCTTCCCCCACTTTGTACCCCAAACTGGAGTGAAATCAGTGTCTCTTTTCCATGCTGACAGGACACCAGCAAAGAAATCATTGTGAATGCTACCTTTCCTTAGCCTGAAATTATCCCAACTTTCTGAGTTTGTGTCCGTTTCCCTCCCATTCCCAATGCCCTCCTTCCTGCCTCCATTGGCACTTGGAGGGGATTGTGAACTTGGAATATTCCAGTGGAATATTTATAGTGCATCAAAGGAAAAAGCAACTGAATACAGGTTGTGTAACAGAAATCTGTAGCCTGCAGTGCTCTGCCTCATGCTCTACCTGCACTCACAATGCAGATGTAGTGATTTCAACTGAAATATTTTTTGAATGCTTTAAATACTAAAGAGATATTTTGAATTGCTGCTGTTGTGGGGCTTGGAGGGCTTTGTTTGCTTGGTTTTGTTTAACCAAGGTTAAGAATAGTCCATCCCAATGAAACACAGCGCAGTGGGTTTTTTCATGCAGTGGATTGAGATCTTTTCACTGTATATATATAAAGCTCACAAGAGAACGATTGTCATGGTTTTCCTGACTCTTAATTTCACATAAGGGGCTGTAATCTGAGCAGGGGTAGCTGGGGGTTTTGCAGTAGTAAACAGACAGGAGCAGGGTGTCAAGGCTTAAAGTTTGGCTGCAGGTACCGTGCCAGCAGCTCGTGGCATTGTGCCAGTGTCATGACCACAAGGGATGTTTTCTGGAAGTTCTGTCATTTGTATCATGAATTCTGGTGGTTTTTGTTGGACCTCATTTCAGTTCATGCCACAGACCTCTGGAGGAGATAATTGAGAACATCATGTGGTGTAACAAATCCAGAAACATCTCCTTTGCCGAGCTTGTGTATGTGCCTTTATTTAGATTTGAGAAATTGGTTCTCTTTGTTAATACAATGCGTTTTTTTTTCTCTTCCTTTATTCAGAGACCTGAGTGAAAACCAGATAAAAGGAATCCCTAGAAAGGCCTTTCGAGGAATCGTTGATGTGAAGAATTTGTAAGTGACAACTTCATTACTATTTGTAGTGAAAACCATTCTCCCTAGGTTACATCTGGCTGTTACTATTTGTTTGAGTACCACATGGTTATTAGGTCTTTGCAGCACAAAAGGGAGCTGTGGGCCCTGCTGTGTACAGCAGGTTATCATCAAGGGCCTCACGTGCCTATTTGGGATGCGTGTGCATTGTGCAACACACCTGGGGAAGCTTTGAGCAAAGGAAAAAGGATCATTAAAGGCTTTTCCACTCCCTGCAGTGTTGTTCTGCAAAATCCACTGAAACCATGGTCCAAGTATTACTGCAAAATATGCATAAGGAAAGAACTGGTGGAATTAGAAATCAAATCACTTAGATGAAATTTTATGCCCCAGCAATTAGGTGGGAAATGGGTCTGGCAGTCACGATAGCTGTGCGCATGCTTTGACAGTTTGTAGTGAAAAGAAAAGCAACTTTAAAGAGTCATTAAAAAGATAAAACCAACTTTTGCTGTTTGTGCTAATGGATGAGCCTGAGCTAGTGATTTTCTGTAACCTCCAGTCTGAAATATGTGTAGATAACAACTTCCAGCTCTGCATTTTAGAGCTGCAAGAGGTTCTGACATGTTACATACCAGAAATGCGTTTCTGCACATACCCATGCAGCAACACATTTATTGGCATCGTTAAGAGTCAACACAGGGTGAACTGGAAAAGGAAGTAACAGCCCATAGTTGGCAGAGTCAGGATTTCAGAACCACTTCAGAGCCATTAGCATTAGCACTGCACGACCACACCACACACCTGAAATCTGCTACCCCAACACGTTCCATGTTGTAAGCATAGCAAAAACAGTGTGGATTTTTTTACTGTTTATTTAATAGAAGAATCAGCTTAAAGGAGATCTAAAAAAAAGCGCGCTTTGGCAAACACTCTTGCAACATACCTGTGCTCTCTTTTCACTTCTTGCTCCAATGAACAACCTTTTACATCCAGACTAGATTTTTTTCCTACAGGCAGCACAGAAGCTGTTAAGGGCAGTCAATAGGAGTCAGAGCATGACTACATCTGCATTCAAGGGCAAGGCATTATCTTGTACTTTCTCTGGTGGTGCTGTGTTGCAGAGAATATCACATCACTGGGGTTTGTACTGCAAAAGACCAAAAGAACTTCCCCTGGGCTGGAAAACACAGACACAGGAGCAACGCTGTGCTGTGTCTCCCTGTGCTCTCTGAGGCAGAACAAGAAGACTTTCAAATGTGCTGTAACACTTACAGCTGTTCTGCAGACATTCAGCATACTAAGCCTGCATTTCTTCAGTGGTTTGCTACTTACTTCATGTATATTCAACAAAGGACTTTACCTGTTCAGGTGTAAAGGCTTTTTTACCTGAAAAAGTCAGCCTAAGGAAATGCATCTCAAGGAGCCAGTTAAACTCCTCTGAGCCTGTACTCTAATGTTCCTCTTCAGTGGAGGAGCATCAGCAGACCTGTGTGAGCAGGTCTGCTTTTTATCGCATAAGAAAATACTGTAGGGTATAGTTTATAGTAGGAAGAAGTTTCTGTATTTCAGACAGAACTGTTGCTTTTTTATCATGCTAGCATGAGCTTTACTTACATTGTGTAATCTAGAGGAGTGATAGATGGTGTTTTGCTCAGAAAATCTAACTTCCCAGCTATAACTCAATATTAGTTGCCTCCATTCAGAATAGCAAAGATTGCATTCAGAGTCCATTTCACCTCTAGCGAGCTGTCAGAAAAATCAGTGTTCTTTAATTTATGCACCCAGTCTCAGTGCAGAAGGAACCGGGATCTCACCTTTACACGAGTCAATATGAAGGGATGGATGGAGTGCTTATAGAAGCTCTATAAATGTTTTGGTTTTCTTTTTTTTTTACAAAAGCTGTAACTGTCAAATTAGGCAATATCCATTCTTTTGCTGTAGAAGTCACAGAATCAGAAGTACTTCCCTGTAGCGACTGTTTCTGTCTTTCAGGAATACTGAAATCATCACAGGACTGTAGAACAGTTCTGGTTGGAAGTGACCTCTGGGGGTCACCAGGTCCGGCCTCTGGCTCAGTAGCAGCACAGTGCTTAGTGTCTAATGAACAGATTTGCCGATGGGAGCCTCAAGTACTGATTATTTAGATAAACATCAGGAGAAGGAGGTGTTTCACTCAGATCTATAGGCATTCTTTATGAGCAGTGGGTGAACTGTGTGCCCAGGGTGGGTGGTTGGCTGAGGTGACTTGCTTCCAGACACAGACTAGGGGCCTAATGAGTTGCTGAGAAAAATGTGACAAATCTTGAGCCAGCTTGCTGCTGGAAGCACATTAAAATGTCTGCAGCAGTAGCTATAGGGGTGTGATACAAGTTGAACCAAGTTCATGTTTAAAGCTCTTAAAGCTTTAAGCAGTAAGCTTAAATCTGCCAATTCCCATTCTCAGTCTAGACTTGGCAGCCAAATCTCTCCCTTCTGAGTCACAGAAATGACCATGCCAACAGGCATGAGTGATGAAGCACCTAGAGGAAGAGGATGAGTCTGCGCCTGTCAGTACATTCAGCTGCTCCAGCACCTGCAGTGCCAGTCGCCTGGTGACTCTGACACATGTGCTAACATGAGAGCAGCAGGGTTGGCCGTTTCTATGGTTATCACTTTGCAGATTTATTGTGGTGTCTCAGAGTTCTTTCACCTTCTAAAACATGTTTTTGAGGGATTCTGGAGACTTTTGGACAGAAGATACGAGGTCACATATTCTCCCACATGCCCCAAACTTTTCCAGTTGTCTTTAAAATTCATATGGGGGCAGGGTGGAATGGAATTGTCTCTTTTCATACCTTGGCATTTAACATGGCCTTACATTCTTCTAGTTTCTACAAGAAGTGCCCAAAGGTTCTGACAAAAATAACGACTCTAGATATTATAATAGGGGCGCAGCAAGTGCTAGAACATGCAGAAGTCTCCAGAATTATGCTGTCTTTACCAGCAGCTTGGAAAGCTTCCCTTGGGGAAAAAAAGAGAAGTTGATGCAGTAGTCCAAGCTAGGGCATGAATGTCTTTTGGATGCAACCTATGAAATACACAGCCTGAGGGCTCAATGTAACTTCCAGTGGGTGCCATTTGGAAACCCTGGGAGCACTTCCCTCTCACAGTAAGCACCACCAGCTCTGTCCCGGGGGAAATGTAGTGGTGTAAAACAAATCCTGAACTGAAGAGGTGCTGAGGTGCTGCTGCATGTGCCAAGCCAGGGAGTCTTTGGTGATGTCCCTCAAGCACCAGGGCTGCAACAGTTGGCTTGGTATGGGGAAAGTCTTGGTCATTGACAAAAAGAAATATTAAGATAAGAAAGAAAGAAGTGTTGTAAAAAGCAGTGTTTCAGGCTATTTTCCACCATGCTTTTTGTTTGCTTGTTTTAAATGGTAAAACCTTTCTGTCTTTTGTCCTTCTCTTAGCAGAGCAGTGAACCCAGGAAGATGGGCTCACATAAGAGCTGTGCTATAAAGAAGAGCTTGTAAATGTCAGGGAGGCCAGTGCTTTTTGCAGAGGATAAACCTGGAGCAGAGGCTGGCAAGATGAGGTTTCAAAACTCCCAAGTGAGGGAATTTTTGTTGTGTGAATTACTTTTGAATGAAGTGTTTTCTGCTGTTTGACTATAAAATCAAAGGAAGAACCAGCACACAGAGAGTCAGTTAGGAAGTCTGTTTATAACTAAAATATAGAAATGATTATACAGCTTTTAGGAAGTATCGTTAGATAATGTCCATTAGCAATAATGAACTTATATGGGAGTTTAGTGTAAACTGGCACTTTGAACATATTGTAGAATAGATGCAGAAATGCTGCTCAGGAGACCTAAAAGAGTTGAACAAGAAAGGGCAGACGAGGGCCAGTTTGCAGTACACACCTGTATTCAATTTCTGTTATTTATTACTCAGAGAACAGGAAATGTATTTTTTTTTTTGCAGGAATCTAGCCCCAAGTAAGCACGTTCATTTCGAGAATTAAAGTCTATGGATTTGGGTCTTGTTGAGCTTTGGGCTAACTCAGCGCTGTCAGCCCTGGCCTTTCATCATCAAAATATATAGGGCCGCATCTTGGATTTCTGCACGTTTGCCCTGCTTATTTCACATCTTGGCATTCAAATGAGTGTTTCCCCGATGAGGCATTCCTGCAGTTGCTGTGAATTAGCCAGATTCCCAGATAGGAACATGCAAAAGCTAACTCAGATCAAGATCCTGTTACAGCAGCAACCATTCTTTCAAGGTGTTGCATGTGGTTATTGGAGTATGCTCCCAGTTCTTCCTCTTGCTCTGCTTTCTTCAGCACTGTGAAGCCTGGTCATAACCGGTCCATCTTCATGGGTGTCACAAAGCACTGTAGGCATGTGATTCTTGGAGATATGATGATACCAGGTCTTGTTATGCTGTAGGGATCATTTCCCCATAGGAAATTCACAGGGCAGATTTCAAACTATTATTACCCTCTGGCAAGTTACTGCCCTGTGTCCTTTTACCATCTCTTGGCAGTTTATTCCTTTGCCTTTCAGCATCGCAGTAAAGAGGATCGGTAGCCCAAGACTTACCAGTAAGCAGAGACTAGAATGGTCAGATTTTGGTTGTTTTTTCCCTAAGCCTTTGCTCCTTTGTCACCCATTCCCATCTTGCACCTTTCAGACTGAAGGAAAAGCTACTTCTGTAAGCTGTGAGTGTACAAATGTACATCTTGCATATATCAGAGTGCACAGATTGGTGTTGGTCTGTGTCAATGTAGCATCCATGGTCCACATCCAGGAATGAGTGCTGATGGCAGGGCTGGGTGGTAAGAACTGGCCTATGTCCATACTGTAATGTTCATGTGCTGCTGCGTATGAGCTCTTTGGCATCAGCATCTCCCAGCCAAGGAAACAGAATAATTCACTGAAAGGAAACCATGAATACGTGTGCAGTGCACAGGAGAGCAGAGGGGCAAGTGACCAGACAGTGTGAACACACAGTTTGAGCCCCACACTGAGGTAGAGGTGCGTGAAATCACAGTTACTGCTTTTTCTGGGAGAAGCTGCTGCCATTCCTGGGTCTTGAGTCACTTGAACTCACTTCTGTGCATGTTCAGCTTCTGCCTTTTTCCTTTTGGAGGCTTTGACTATAAGAGTGAATTCTGCAGCTGGGATTCAGAAAAAAGCCACAAGCTAACAGGTTCATCTGTCATGATAATACTGGCTCATTGCATTTCTGTCTAAATATTTCTCAGTGGCACATAAGATAATAGCTCATATTACTAGACCTGCAAGCTGCTTTTCTGGCGTCCTGGGGCCACTTAGGAAATTGTGGGTAATATCCTTCTTTATGGCCCTAAAGATTTCTTTGGAGGAAGAAAGTAAGCATTTAGATGGTTTTAACAAATGCAGCACATATGTAACATTTAACACTTCTGGAAGTCAGTACACATTTATTTTCCTAGTGGCTGCATTACCAATGCCATGTAAAAAATCAGAGCTTTGCAAGTGCTGTAAAATGGTTTTGTGAATATTAGTTTGAGTTTCTTGTTTGTGAAATGGCTTTTCCTGGAAGATGCTCTTTACTTTTTCTGCATGCAGCTACTATTAGCATCGATCCAGGTGACTTTTCCAAAAATTAAACATCTAGATTGCACATTCAGGCTGTGTCAAAAGCCAAAGTTGCTCTTTACATTGAGAAGTCTTTACATTCACCTACACAAAATACCAAATTGTCCATGTTTTATCCATCATCACCAGCACTGCAGAGCATATTTGCAATTTTTGCCATTCAGCCATAGAATAGAAATAATTAAATGAAACTGTCAAGTTAAAATAATGAACAAATGCAAGGAAATAATGATTGATTTGTGTGTAGCCATTTCACTGGCAGAAAGCAAGTGACGGTGAATTATTTGCCGTACAGAAATATGCAGTATATCTTAATGAAATGTTGCCTAGAAAACTTAACTCTTTGATGCTGGGTTCTCCAGGGAAACTCTTATTTATCCTGAGCCCTCTGAAATTCCTGGCCTTAGTTCCTGGCCTTAGTTTCTTGACTTTTGTGTGCGGTATCCAGTGTTAGCATTGCAGTCAGTGGTAAAACAAAAGGAGGAAGATAAACAGTTGGGTAGATTTTCCACTTGTTTGGTGTCAAATCTGGAATAAGTCTACTGAAATCAGTGGTTGGCCTCAAATAAAAGCAGAGGAGAATTGATTATCACATCTTGGCTTGTGTATTTGCTTATGTGCCTTTCAATAGGCTGAACAACACGTGTCTGTATTTGATGATGTGCATGAAAGGCACAGTATGTTTAACATTTAAGGAAAGGATATATTTCTATTACAGAACAGATTTCAGGTTGCTTTGATCTCAGCTGGTATTTGTGAGTGTTTTCAGAGCTGGCAAACAGGTCAGAAGTAGTGAAACAGCTATTTGGAAATCCTTGTTAGACAAGTCTTTTGCATTCTTTAGGGTGTGAAAAGATTGTGTTATTTCAACCTTAAAGATTTGCAAATCATTTTCTTTCTCGTTATTTGTAAATTCATGCTGCTCTCAATGTATTCCAACAGTGTTTTCCTTTCTATGTCCTATAATTGGTATTCATTGTGGTAGTGTCCATAATGAATTCAAGAGAGATCTCTGTGGCCATCACATTTGATTTCCTAGAAATTCCATTGTAATGCAGCATTATTATAACATTAAAATAACACGTTACCAACTTGCCGCCTTCCATGGAGAAACATCACCTGCAGCGTAAGTTAATTTTATGAATATATTAGGTTGAGCTGTTGCCATCTGTTCTCCCCTTTCGAATAAATGCAGAAAGCACAGATTTCACAATTAACTCATTAAGAAGATATGATTGATTGAAATGCACACGCATGTTCCCTGCACAATGCAGAACGTTGGGCGAGATGTGCATAACTAACTGAGCAGAGTCTGAGTGCCGGGAGTGGACGGTTCATGAAACAGCAATGTGTATTTCTTCACACCTTCAGCTGGCCTTAGGCACAGGGCCAGCAGCAGGTAACACAGAAGCTGGTCACTTCATTTGCCTCCTGAGAGTCACGGACCACCTTTGCAGGGGCTGACTGGCTGTGGGTCACAGCTTGGCTTGGGAACTGCTGCTGGCTATTCTACCTGAGGACAGGTTGGCATATATTATCCTTCTCTTTTCTGTCTTCCAGTTCTGAATCACTAACCTTTGCAATTTGCCTGTCCTGATCTTTAGAAATATCTGCTTTTGTCTATCTTATAGTGAGAGAAAAAAGCAGAGAAGAAAGTACGAAAACCTAAATGCTGTGTAGCCATGTCAGGAGCACCATAGCTGCTACCACATCCTTTTCATCGGTCTCCTCTCTGCCTACAGTGACAAGGCTCAGCCCTGTTGTCTGTACTTGTGCTGCAGTGGCAGTGCATCCATCTGTACTGCCTGCCGGCCTGTAGCAGTGTCTTGTGCGTGAGGATGCATGTCCCGCAGCTTGGAATACTGTCACTACATCCCTCACACAACAGCCTCATGCACAATGGCTGAGGGCGAGCAGAGTGTCTTGAATAAGGAGTTAATTCTGCATTTCTCTAGATCATGGTACGCACAGGGAGTGCCCTGTGAGAATAGCTGTGCTTTCCTGCAGTTTGGCATGACCATCAGGAAATATTGTGCTTTTCAGTGACATTACAATCCTGAAACCTTTGCATGTATCTCTTTTAACTTCGTAAGGATAGTAATTATTCAAAATTACCTTCTTGGAAGGAAAGTTTTGTGAGGTTTTTGCATTGTCCACTGATGTAAAAGATGCTGGCTCAGCAGTAACCTTGCCAGCTAGTGAGCTCATTTCAGTCTTGATAGCTCCTTCTCACAAATGCTCAGCAGTAGTGTCATGTCAGCTCTTCACATGGCGAGCTACAGGATTCGGTCCCAACCTGCATGACATTCTTGTATTTTATAAAAGTTGCTAAAGGGAATGATAATTCCTGGCTTTATTCCTGAACAACCTGAGATGGTCCCAAATGCATCAGGGAGCAATGACGGAAACACGTGCAGACTGATAACCTGTAAATTCTGCAGCACACATGATAAATACTGGAAAACTCCAGAGCCATTTCACGAGGCCTTTAAACGTATGTCATATTTGGGAGTGTGATCAGACTATGCTTGCATTTTTAAAACAGGTTTTGTTTTATGTAATCCCTTTTCCCGTGTCCCTTGCACATAAATAAAACACCAGGTGGACTAACCAGCACAGAATGATCTTAAATCTGTTGGATGTGCTACGCTACCCCTTGTACTTCACTTGAGATGGATTTCACAGATTGAAAATGCAGTGCTGATTTATTTTATTTTTCATTTTAAATGAAAGCAGCTGCATTAAGTCGGGGGGATGTGTGCTCTGTTCTCCTGGCCTCTTGCATTGCAGGAAGGATTTGTTTCATGGGTGCCCATGGTTGTGGGCTCAGCTAGCCACAAGGGATCTGTCACTGACAACTCATTAAAAGCTGAACCATCACTCCTGAGAAACAGATTTCCTCACTGTAAAGGTTGCTTTCCCCTGAGTAAAATGTCAGATAAATAAAAGCTGAAATACCTCCCTGGTGTGCTCTACCTATGAAATACAGTGACATAAGGATAGAAGTATTTAGTATGGGAGGATGTGTGTTTGATGGCATTTAGTACAGTGGAATTGAATATTTTTAAAGTTTTCATTTTTCTGATGCAAAGCAGAGCTGACGACCTCCCTAATCAGCTTGTGCATAATTTTGATTAACCATATTTCAGTATTCAGTATGTCCACAGCAATATGCGTTATTTTCAATATCAATTTTAGGGCAAACCATTGATTTTAAAATGCTTCTTACAGGTGTAAGACCAGCACAAATACCAGTCATTTTTTCCTTTTCTGGAAATGTATTCAAGGATCATTTAAAGCCTGCACTTCCTGTGTTCGTCTGGTAAAATCCTAATGCTGATGACAAGATGAAGTGGACCACATAGGCCTAAGTTGTCCACTCCATCTACTTCAGATTCTGTTCTGATCTGCCCTATGCTTTGTATTTTGTATAACGTATTGCCTGATCCTGCCTAAGAGGGCTGCTTCTGTAGCTGCTAGTAATGCAGCTTGATCATCAGTGGGGGTTTGAAGAGTGACATGATGTGCTGCCTCCCATCAGGAAGGTGAGCCCATTTGATAGAGCCATGTGAACCATTTGTGCTGGAGTTCAGCATTTGGGTGTGAGAACCCCAGGCTTGAGGGTCACTTTTAAAAGTTGTAGTGAATTTTCTGTTTAATGAGGTGAAAAATATTTGAAAACTCATTTTGGGGCACCTAGGGCATTAAGCTGTGTGTAGTTCACTTGTCGAGATGTGACACTGGTGTAAATCTTAACATGAGGCCATAAGCTCTGTGTGCAGAGCTTGACAAAGAAGAACCTCACCCCCAAGTTTGAATGGGATCCGTTATCTGGGGTTTGAAACCTGCTACAAGAAGTCGTGGTGTGGACTGATATCCCAGAGATTAACTTATCTGCTCACTTATTCCGCTGAGCTCTGCTTGGTGCTTTCTGGGCTCATTATTCTTTTATCCAAATAAAGATGAGATAAATTCTGATGCAGCACCCGTGGCGCAGCACTGCTGTTGGATGGAGAGTAATGAATAGCAGATTTGGCCCTTTTCTGGTTTAATAGTCTTACAAAAGTCTCCTTGACAGAAACAAACTCCAGAAAATACCATGATTTAAAAACAGGCTCTGTGGTATTCTTACAGTCCTTTTGATATGAAACTTGATTAAAATGGGATATGACGGCAGTTGAAAAAGTATGAAAATCAAATTTTCTTCATTATGTACTTTTTTAGCTAACCTGTGCTTACAGTTTATCATTATATAATTTATGCTGTCTTTGTGTCATAGCTTAATTTTGAATACATTTGTTGAGCATTTCCTGTATCATTCATCTATCGTTGTCAAAAGGAACTTTCATTCTAAAAAAAAGATAGTGCTGGTTTTAATTATAATTCTCAAAAGCTTCATAACCACTGTGAACTCTGAATTTACGTCATTTTT
Organism: Forpus xanthops; assembly: GCA_032466535.1. Taxonomy (NCBI): domain Eukaryota; kingdom Metazoa; phylum Chordata; class Aves; order Psittaciformes; family Psittacidae; genus Forpus; species Forpus xanthops. The sequence continues at coordinate 49,705 of JASSUY010035720.1, forward strand.
ATGATAGCCACACCATTCCAGGTTTATTGATTTTGTCATTTGCTTCATTACATTTAATGCAAACCTTTTGTACGGAATTATTCCGGTGCTGTGCTGGGCATGGAGAGGTCAGCCTAGGCAGTCTCTAGCCAAAACAGCATAGCAATATCATTTTAGTGCAGACTCCATGAATAAATGGAGGCTGTAAATACCATCCACCAGCAGAATAAAGTTTGCCTTCTCCTCTTGACCTTTCCAGCTGGACAAAGTTAAAACCACAGCTTGAGCTGTCTGTTTTGTCGTTCTTCCCCTTCTCCCCATGTTTCAACTTGGCTCTGCAGTCGGTGCAGCACATGTCTTCGCCAGGGAGAAAAAGGGTCTTTTGGCACAAGAGCAGTGCCTGCTCATTCAGTGGCAGTGCCACACTTTGCTGTGGGATGTGTCCCCCAGGACCAATTCCATGCAGAATGGAGAAGGGTCTGCAGGGAGTGCTTTTGGCTTTCCAGGCTGAGATCCTGCTGGTCTCTAGAGTCTCCAGCTGTTTTGCCATCTCACTGGGATGCAGTTCTGATACTGCGTTTTGTAAATGGGCAAGAGTATTCCTGGATTTGTTTTACCTTTTAAGGTGAATAAAACCTCCTCAGTTCTTACGTTATACTGCATCCCTTTTTCTGGGTAATACAATTACTATTTTTAATCTAACCCCTTTAAAAAAAGTGATGAAGACACTAGTGCAAGCCAAGTAAGTAAATGGATTCTTGTTTTCTCCAATTACTTAGGCTCAGGAATTCATTTCAGTAATTGACTGGGGGAATAGATTTCCTGCACCGCTCTTCCTTGACCACAGAATAAGATGAATGTTCCCTTTCCTGACCCCACCTCAGCAAGACTGCTGCATGGCCATTGTCAGTCCTCATCTCAGCTTCAGCTTTCTGTGCCAGAGCAGAACGAGGACGACAACTACAAAGCCTGTGTAGTTTCTTGCCACATTTAGAGCATGGAAGGGAGTGATTATGGTTCTCATTCAGTCTGTCTGTTAGAGGGCTTCGCTGTCTTGCAGTTGGGTGGCTCCAGGAGATAAAGTGGCTGTAGGAAAATGAAGTCACCCATATTGCAGTTCAGTCCAAAAGTGTTATGCCTTGAAAGGCAGACATTTTTGGAGGAAGAAAAAGAATTAAACTGTAATGGTATGGTTGAATTTTACAGTCTTTTCATCATAAATTGGTTTTATATGAACATATGTTCACTGTATTTATACAGCAAGGGATATTATGCAGTCTTTTTAAACAGCTAAATTGCTGCTTTATTTGAAAATGTCCTCAAAAAGCAGCTCAGATAATGTAAGTCCTATGTAGATATTAAGAAGATCATTTTATTTTAAAAAATCATGTTTGTGCTTGGATCTGCAATGTTTTCTACCAATGTAAAATACAGATCTAACTCTAAGTGGAGCACAGAGGGAATCGTCAGACATGCAAATATCTGTTAGGAGATGAGTAGAATTGATTGCCTAGGTGTAAATCTGAGAATGGCTTTGGTAAAGTAGCTTTGAGGTAGGCAAGAATAAAATCCCTCTTGTTTAAGACCAGATGACACAGGACAAATGCAAGACAGCAGCATTGGAAAGGGCTCTTAGATGATGGTCTCATTTGTACAACCGATTTCTGCTGCAGAATATAATTTTCCTCCACTTTTTTCCTATGAAAACCCTGTGAGATCTAATTTTGCTTTTCTTTACCCTTTGGTGGTCCCATAAATGTCAAAGAAACAAATGAGAGAATTCTGTCTTCATGTGGAAATAACCTCTGCTCCAGTCTGTTGTGGGTTTTTTAACGCTCTTTTTTGGAGTTATTTTTCCAAATCATTGAACAGTAGTGCAGTAACACTGTGAGAATATGCATACACAGCTTGTCTAATGTGCCATCTTCACACTTAAAATCCTTCTTTCTTTCTCTTGTTTTACTATGGCAAGTGAGGATTTACTCGCTTTTTTGAAGGAACATGAGCCTTTCTAGAAGGATCAGTGTATTTCCCTGTATAATACTACCTCGATATCCTGACAATCAGAAGTTGCTTCAAAGGCAGTCAATATATTAATACTAGGATGTAGAATGATGCTTCTGCAGCAGCCACCAAACCCTAGAATTTCACTCATTTAAACAGATGAGCTATATAAAACTGTGTTGTGGTGCACGGGGTTTCTTCAGGCAAACGGTTTACATTAAGATCCCTATAAGCAGTTCTTGCTGCATATCCAGGGGCACAACATACAAATCGCTGCATCCAAGTCACTACCTTTCAGTGCATTATTCTTTCTCATACACATTAAAAATTGCTTGTTACGGTGTGTGCTTGGAAATGTATCTTTCTGGTGTGAAAATCAGCTTTAGAAATAAGATTGTTTTCTTTTTTCCTTCTTCTTCCATCTACTTTCTTTTGTGACCCCTCAGTAGCCCTGTCCATGAGTTTCACCCTTGAACCTGCTTTATTTTGTATTTCATTTATACACTTAAGCTCAGGTCATATACAGCATCAGGTATTGATTAGATCCTGCTTTTAAACCCAGTCTTGGAAGGAAGATGACTGCTGCAAGGAGGTCAAGTGGTTTGCCTGGAATGATTCACTGGAGAAAGGGGGTTGCAGTTATGTGAACTGGTTTGATGGGGGGGTTGTTGGTGGTGGTGGCTTGGTTTTTAGCTTTCTGCCTTCAGTTCACTTTGCTTTTCAAAGATGTGGAGCTCTTGCTGCTTGTGGAGCAGCTGGAAAGCATCATTAAGGGTTAATGTGCAGGCTGGGAGATAGCAGCAATCTCTTGCCAATAAGTTAGGCAAGCAGCACTCTCAGGAGGATGACTGAGAAGGATGAGAGGAATGTCTGGGGAGCCAGTTGTGCAGGTATCCTCTTTACCTACTTACAAAAGATTTGTTGCTTTGATTGCAAGAAAGAAAACTTTGGGGCAAGGCTTTTCTGTGGCCTTCAATTTCAGTGCTGTCACATTTCAGTATGAATTAGATGGTTGAGATTTTGGTTAAAGGGTCAGGTAAGGTAACTGCTATGCTCTTTTGATCCCAACTTGCTACCTAATCCTGCTGGGGAGTAAAAGTTCTCTTGCACATAACTGCCTTTTTGTTAAAACAGTCCTGGCAGAGGAAGCAGCTGCCTCTGCCAGGAACACGTTTATGGACTAATTTCAGGAGAAAATACTAATAAAAAATACCACATAGCAAGGAAACTTCAAATCATATGGATTAAGTTAACTTGTAAGATGCTTTGTTAATGGTTTCAATTTTGTCAGGCTTGTAGAATCATTATTCAGTGGCTGCTACATAAATACGAAGGAACTGTTCAGATGTGTAATCATTGATACTTAAGAAATCACCTGTTAATTTCAGAATTAAATTAACAATTTGTGAAGAAGAATCTTGAAGTTATAAATTCTAGGAAATTATATATATATAAACTGCCTGTGCAATATTTCTTGTTGATGTTAGGTGAAAGGTGTAAGATTACTTAATAACACCAACAGTATTTCTAATGATAAGCCATCTTCTACCTATTTTTGTTTTTTTCTTGTAAAATTGGGATTATTTCATGGTGCTGTTTTTACCAGTTTTAAATGGAAGATTTTACATTTCTGTTCATTGGAAGTCCTGCATTTATAGATAGATACTGGCTTTTGAGTCTCCTGCGAGGTGGGATGAAGCTCTTTGAGGGTGATCTGTTGTCCTGTTTTTTGCAGTGTGTATTGTCTTGGAGGTTATGGTTGTCCCTTGGTGCGAAGCTTTCTAAACTGGGAAGTTCCATATCCAGGGTCAAGTTATTCCTTGCCCAGCCATTAATCTCTCCAAGTGAACAGCAGTCCAGAAGGAAAATGGAAAGGCAGACTCCAGCACCTGTTAGACTGCTTTTAAGTTCTGTTCAAGATCTAAACTTACGTGAGGGTCTCAGTAACCAATAAAGGGGATTTGATGATATTTTTGCTTTTAAGTACTGCAGATCAGTAAAACATGAGTGCTGTTACACATGCTTCACCTATATCTTTATAAACATGACTGTAGTAATGTTGTCTGTGACTGTCTATCGCACTGGTGTTCAGCACTTTGGATTATAAACTCTCTGTGTTCTATGTTCTGTGTTGGTACTTTGCATGTCCTGAGGCCAGGGAAGCTTATTTGAATTTAGAAATGATGCAGGTTAGAGGAACTGGAAGTGCTGGGTTCAGTTCCTGCAGTGCTGTAAAGCCTCACTTTCCTGTTGACAGCCCTGCACCCACGGGAGGAGGAGTATATATGTTAAAGGGTAAGGGACTCCAGTACTACAGCAGTCACGTAAATGCCTAAAATAGATGGATGACATTTTCTTTTATGAATTAAAAGAAATAGACCTATGCTTTAATGTAGGTGAGAACACATCCCCCTTGGTGAATCTGTAGAAGAGTTGTCACATATGATATGCTCTGTGCCCTATTCCTGCAGGATGCATAGCAGTGCCACACTGCTTTGCTAAAACATAAAGATCTGCTAACAAAAGCTAAACGTAGTGGTCCAAACACATTGAATGCTTATGGTTCATAGGGGTGTTCAAGTAAGAGCGTTTGTGCAGAGTGCTTGTAAACATAAATCTGCAGGATGGATTGCTGTCCTTACCTGCGTGGTAAATATTTCACATATGACATGGATTTGACTGGCTTTAAAACAGTCAAATAAAATGGCTTTTTTGTCATCATCTGTGATCTGATTTGCTGTGTATTGCCATAGCACTTCTCAAAGTATTTAAAAATTGATCCCCAGAAAACCGAAAGCAGCATTAATTTTGGTTCCAATTTGGTGTATCAGGTCCTTTGTTTGCTTTCCTTTCCTACAGTTCTCTCTGGGTTATTCTTTCCTAACCCTCCTTGTTCTGAAGATGACCTGTTAAGTGTTTTGGGCTTTCCCTTGTTATGTGCAAGCACTTCATTGACAGTGTAGATGTGTTTTGCAAGTGTTCCAGACATGGTGGAGACTTGGGCAAAAGAGTGGATGGCAAAGAGAATGCAAGTCACATAGTTTGTGTGATGACATCTTCGTGAAAGATGTCATAGGATGATTAAGTTGAGTATGGACAACTTCTGGAGGAAGAAGAATAGGTTTTCAAATCCATGTATAACTGCCAGAAAGCCATTTCATGACGAGTGGACTGCAGCAGTGCTGATAATGAGAAGTCACCTTTAGACAGGCCTGCTCAGGGCTATTGCACAGGGCTCTGAATACATGCAGAAATGAAGTTTCCTCCCCTATGGGCCTCACCATGTAGCAAACAGGACAAAGCAATACTTACAACACTGAAATGAAAGGTTGTAAGTTTGGAGAAGGCTGTTTGGTGGAAGTGCAGAAGTTAAAGCTAAGTGCATGCAGTGTATGGCCCAGAGCAGCCTCCAGGCAAGGGTCTTCATTCTGCAGTTGCTCAGAGCTTACCTCCCTCCAACCTGAAATGATCTCCTGATATTTGGGGTGTTTATGACAAAGGTGCTTTCACATCACTAGTCTTCTAGCCCTCAGTGAGATGGTGACCCAACACCCCCTCAGGCCTGGAGCCACACTTAGGCAGTCACTGCTTTGTCACTGAGGGATCTTCCCTGATTTGGGAACACTGGTTTCTTTTTTACAGTCTGTTTCATGAGGATACCCCACTTTGTGACGGTAATAAACCAACAGATTTTAGCACTTTTTTGAACCCTTTACCAGTCTTCTCAGAGTAACAGGAATGTTATTTGCTTGCTCGTATGTATGAGTAAGCAAATGCACTTATGTATCTTCATAAGTTACATATGTAAGCACAGATTGCCCAGAGAAGGACAGAGCGCTATTTTTATAAACATAGTACAAATGTAAATAAATGCATCAAAGTGCACAGCGAGAACCCACCCGTTCATTAAAGTTGCAGCACAAGCTGGTAATGCAAAAATCCGAAGCGCATCTTATGTTAACTTATTTGTTTGAAATCACATAGGAGAACAAGCAAATCTGAGGCAATGAAGTACAGTCACACCATAAGAAGGAATTCCAGTGGGAATTTGGATGTTGAATTTGAATTCATTGCCTTGAGTAGGGAGAATGAAGTTTGAGGTAAATGCCTTAAAAGCTCAGAAGCTTCAGGCTGAATTCTAATGTCTCTCTCTCACCCTTAGCTCCAGCTCATCTAAACCTGCCCGTATGCTTATCTAGTATTGATTAAAGTCAACCACAGGTCTGTCTTGCAAGATGAGATGTGATGCTAAGAAGTGACAAATGCAAAGACTCTTAAAAGCGGAGGATCAGATCATTGCATGTGCATTGAAGCAACCACAGGAAAAGGAATTTCAGATGTCATTACAGTATCCATTGCTGGCCTTGGTTTGTATCAGTAAGAGGGCTACAGCCTTAGGAGCATAGTCATATGATGTACTTGGGTTTGCTGCTCTTTTTCAGTAGGGCTGAGAAGTCACATACCTGCAAAGCAGAGATGCGTATAATCAGAATGAGGAGCTGGAATCTGGAGCTGCATGTGGACCTCAGCCATTTAGGAGCGTTTGCATGTGAAACCAAAAATCCCTGCCTTTGATAGTGCCCAGACAGGTAGGCAGTGAATAAGACAAAGCTGTAGTGAAGTCAAATGACTTCTTATCTTACAATAATTGAAAACACTCATTTTTCATTGCTTATTTGTCAATGGCCAATTTTACAGTGGAAATTACTAGAATAATTTAAATTTCCTGTCTCAAAGGCAACTTACTGTTACCTGATGAGTGGAAAAGGGGTAAAACCAACCAAAAAACCTGGAAGCAGCCCCCTACTCACCTTTCATCATCTGGAGTGCCATGTATTCATCCTATAATCTGAGCTGTAGTAAAGATGCAATGATCTGCTCTTTGGAACCCTGTAGAGAAGCTGTGGAGCCTGCGCTAAGCAGGATCAGCGCTGGAAATCCATATCAGGGGCACTGAGATGTTCAAACCTGTTCTTCCCTTTACAGCTGAAACTGGCCAAGTTGGGTTTTTCAAAACAGTCTGATAAGCCAGCATCTGCTTGAAAATCTATTGGTGTGTTTTGCAAAGATACCACAGTTTGTAAGCTCAAAATGATAAATATTTGGGTATTCATCTACCAAGTTTTAGCATTAATTTTCTAATTAAAAAAAAAGTCACCAAAGTGCAAGAATCTTTACTGATTTGCCCAAATTTACCAGCTGTGTAACAAGTCTGACACTCTGCTGTGTCTCTACTCACAACATTTACTGTTTTGGTATAATTTCCTCCTAATTTTTATCTTAAGAGCTTGGAAACATACCTCAATTTGTGGTTTTACTGCGGGTGATGGAATTAATCTACTATGTGATTTTGAAGGGGACGGATGTCTAGAAATCGAATGTCAAGATTCCTTTTTGCTCTGTCATCTTCCTAACTGTATAAGATAGGTACCTCTGGTGGCTGGCCCTGGGCCTGTTTGCCTGCACTTAACCGTGAGGTTGGTTCCACTTGCTCTCTGCCGTGGCCTCCATCTCAGCATGTAACCTTCATGTTTGCTGAAAAAATCAAAGCCGCCTAAAGGCACAAGAGCTCTGTTTTTTCATCTTAAAACTGAATTTCATGCATTATTGTTAAAAAAAAAATACAAACGTGTAGACAATGAAACAACAGAATTATTATGATTTTTGCTAAGCAGCACCCTTGTTTATTGTTAAATAACCACACTGCTTCACTACATCCCACTCATTATCCTGACATACAAGAGGCATCTTTAGCTGTGATCCCAATAAGCCCTAGGCAACCCTGCACTGCTGGAGCTCCCGCTAGCAGGGAATGGGAAGCCCTTTGGTGGTGTCCTCAGGGCAGCAACAGTGCCATCTATGTCCAGCACATCTCCTGTCCCACTGCCGATAAGAACCAGCAGAGCAGTGGCCCTGCCTCCTTAGGATCGTAGAAAATCATAGAATCAATTAGGTTGGAAAAGACCTTTAAGATCATCAAGTCCAACTGTTACCCCTTGTATCGCTCTGCAGTGGTTTGCAGTCCTCTGGCTTACTGAAGCCACGTTGCAGAAATGCAGTGTGGGGAGCTCCCCAGTAGTAGGAGAGCTCCAAACAAATTCCCTTTGTCTTTGATATCTGATATAAATGTCAATATTCCAGCAAGAAGCATTCTTTTTCTTTTGTACATTTTGGCTCTGTAATGAATTTGTTACTACCCAGAACGTAGGCACAGCCTTGTTTTCAAGGAAAAAGCCCAAACCCCAGTTGCCTGCACTGTATTGATCTGCCATAGCAACTTGCCTGTGGAGGCTTATTTGGTTTTCCTTCAAAGTGAACATGATTTACATGCTATTAGTTCCATGTAACTGCTACCATGATGGTCCATGAGTCTGTGTGACTCTGTTATGGCGCATATCTTGGTGCAGACCTTGGGCAGCAGGACCTTAAGGGCTGCCTGTGGTGCAAGTGCAGCGATGCTGCTGTCCTCAAAGAAGGATGCGGGCACGGGGAGCCTACCCCTGTGGTCCCACCGTGTCTCCCCTGTAGCACCACATAAGCTTGCTGTGGGGGAAGAAGGGCCTCAGGGTTTGAGGGAAGTGATAGCCACAGAGGTAACGTCCAACAATTGTTGCAGTTCAGATGGAATACAGCAGTGCCTTAGTGATCCTATTCCACCTGCAGCAGCTGGGTGGATGCTGCACTGCTCTACCCCATGCTCTGTGTACATTACAAATGTCTACTAATTATTTAGCTTAAATAACTGCATATTTTTTTCTATTTAAGTGCCTTAGCTTCAGATTTTCCACAGTTTCATAGTAACATCCCTAACAACACGATTTCCTATTAATATTCCTAATATGACTCCCCAGTATGACCTGCTATTAATAAAGTGGATAGTTAGTAACATTTAGGAATAAGCTTTCTTTACGTGTGGTGTTTGATACTTGTCAACTGAAAATAACAGTAAATAAAGGTTTAAGTGAGTGTAAATCCTCTGAAAAATGTAAAACCCACTATAGTAAGTAACTTTCCTATTCTCGAACACCCATTTTTTTCTTCCTCATTTCTTCCCCTTTTCCCCTTTGGGGTTATGGCAGAGGAGAACAACAGATGGTTATCAGTCAAGAGTAACTAGGGAAACGGCAAAACCTGCCCCAATTGCTATGGAGACAGCCATTCTGCGCTTGGTATGCGCTGTTTGTTACATCAGCAACCACGAGAGTTAAAGGAAGAAGAAAAAATATTGTTGTAACCCCCCTGATATTGAAAGGAAATCTTGGCTTTGTTGTATTTATCCTTGTGAGAAGAGGCACGAGTAGTCAGCATGCTCATTTGCCACTTGAGTTTTGCATTAAGCTGGAATGGTGTCTGTTTTTTGACAGCAACACTTGGAATTGTGAGTTAACGTAATAATACAACTTACAATAAATACTTAATACTTTTGAATAATCTACAAAGTATGTATCTAAAGGAAGTCTTCCCCTCCAGATCAGATATTCCTTCCTCCTTGTTTAACAACCTGGCAACATAGGTTGGTTATGATAACTGAAGCAGAAAGTAGGACTGTGCCCAATTATTTCATGCAGATGAGCTGTTTCTGCACAATGCTTCCACCATAGCCCTTGGCAAAACGCATCTTTAGGAAACAACAACAAAAAAGGAGTTTTTGGAACACTTGTAAAAATCCCAGAGTGAGATTTCAGCGTACTCACAGCAGCTTTGTGAACCACTGATTTGCTCCACTCGAGAGTTAGTTTCATGTTGAATTTAACGTATCCATTCTCTACGTTTTCTAACACAAGTAAACTCTTCTAGAATGATTTTAGTAAAGCATCTCTATAGAGTAAAAATTAAATATGAAAAATGCATGAAAAGCACTTTGAAAAAAACCTGTTTTTTTCTATTTAATTGAATTTGTATGATTTTAAGGGTGCATCTATTACCACTTATGGTGCTTCCTTATCAATTCAGTCATAAAGACCTTAGTTTGCTATGTGAGAAATTTCACATAGATATGTTGGTGTCGCTTTCCTTTGAAGTGTTAACATTCCCAAAGTTATACAAGGGCTGTTTTGGAGGATGGACAATAAATGTTGTAGAGGGTCTGTCTAATTCTTACAGGTTAATGAAGAGCTACAGGATTAGGGTCTAAACTTTGCAGCACATTGGTGGCATAGACCCAGCAGGCTGGATTAGGAAAGAAGTGAATAAGTTTGGGGAAAATGTTGTAAAATGTATTGAGGTTCTTTTGGAGATTTAATGAACCAAATTCCTTTTCTTTCTAACAACAATTCTGTAAGTTCTATAATAAGTTACAGTGAAGTGGATATTGAAAATTCCTTTAAATAATTCACCTTTAATTCTGCCTATATAGGCAAGTCTTTTATTGATGAGGAAATGGCTCTTGCTTAATCTGAGGTCTGTAGCAGTAAATATCTGTAACATTAGCAGAGTCATTTCATATACTGCTCGTCTAACACTTCTTTTTATGCTGAACAGTATGTGAAACAAAGAAAGTTGAAAAGTATTTATTACAGTAGTGGTTAATACAGGCTTTTATTTAATTATTTAACTAGACTCTGAATAAAATGTAGAAAGATGTTACAGTAATTAAACTAGTGTCACAGTATAATTAAAAGTGGATTAATATTTGAGCTCTGTGGTGGCCTTGGTAGTGTTTGTAAATGGAAAAAGAACCTGATCCCTGAAACAAAGTGCAAAATACTGATGTGCAGTTCATTACTGTGAAATGATGATGCTTGAAGGACCTCTTCATCATGAATGTGAGGATGGCTATTTGCAGAAAAATATTGAAAGCATGTATGGTATCAGGTTAGTTGGTGCACTGTGGAGAAACATGCTAGTAGTACAGATGTAGCGTTTCAAACATGAACTTTTGCTGGTAGTTACTAATGTTAGTAAAAGATTAGGTTTTTTTATGGTTTGGAAAATTTTGCTCTGGATGAATTAAATTCTTTAATCTTTTAGAATAGTTTTGGTTTAAGAAGAAAATAAAATCTTAATTCTAATAGGATGATTAAAATGATATCAGCTTTGTTGCTTGGGATTTTTATCTTTCAAATGTATTTATAAAGTAAATATTCCTTATTGTTTTTAGCAAAACTTCCAAACCTCAGTATTTAAAGGATGTTTTCAAATGGCAAAAGAATATCAACATTGTAAAATCCTATTCCTTCTAAATGTTACTTGAAATTTTATTCTCATGTACGATAGGTAATGTACAAATCCAAATGGATAAGCTGGAGTTATACTCTGTCAGGGGAATTGTGTTTTAAACAGTTAAAGGGGTGTCTTGGCCAACCCGTAGACTGTCCAGTGATATCAGTCTGTTAGGAATCATCATTATTTCTCATTTCATCGAATGGTGATTTATATAGTTTTTTTCTTTAAACATCAATTTTAAAGATAGAGATCAACCAATTGCATATAATTTAGTCATGTTCTTTTCCTGCTTTTTAATGAAAACTGAGACTAGTCAAGGTTAGATTGTAATACTACATACAGCATTGTGTGTTACAGCTCTACCATATGAAAGATGCCTAATTCTTCATATGGTTTTATAAATTCTTGTATTCTTTCTAAGTATTAATCTGTGTCACACTTCACCTCAATCCCATATCCCCATTTACTGTTTTCCTTGCTTGAGTGGCTCTCTCCATTCTCTGAGATCTTCTGGAACTGCTCTTTGTATCTGTTGGAACTGCTCGTCGCTAATTGCCTGTCATGGAAATCTCCATCCCTGGAACCTCTGAGGGTCACAGTGGGTAATTCAATCACACATGAGCTGCTGGGTTTCCCAGGCTGTGATCTCTTCTCATTGCTGTTGGAGCATGAACCCTTCTGACAATATCCCCAGCCCAAGTCCAGTGTGTTGTCTCTTGTGCATGAGAGTTTTGGCTTTAATACAAACACTTTAACTCAAATGAAAGTTAGATATCTATGTACATTAGCAAAAACTTGGAAGTTCAGATTTGAGCAGTGCGTATTTGTCCATGCCTTGGCTTGTAGCTTTTATAATATGCCATGAATTGCGTGGCTGTTTCACAGACCTCAGTTACTGTGGCTTCCATTCACCCTTTTTTCTCTTTTAAATATAGAGGCTCTCATTTTCCAAGCGATAACCCTCATTTTCTTCAGAGGCAGTTGAATCACTTGGTATTTTCAGATAGTCTGCAGTAAGCACTGTGTTCCTTCAAAAGGCAGGAGTAAATGGAGTATAAAAAGTGACTTAGTACATGTTAAAATTGTCTCTTAAATCTGAGCTTATCTGACCTTTTTTTGCCTTTACATTACACCGTTACATGCCTAACACCTTGTTTGTAATACTAAGGAGAAAAGGATGTTCTAAGAAGGGGTATGAACGCTGACAAATAGAGATGGCATTTAAAACTGAGTAAATGGTTCTGCTGGCTGAGACCATTTTCTAAGTTCACCTGTAAGCCTGGAGCAGCTGATCTGTGCCTGGGGTAGCAGCTCTCTGTGCGTGCGACTGCTCCATCTAGATGGCAGCGATGGAAAGGAGAGCAGTGTCCCATGTTCTTCCAGGAAGTGCTGCCTGTTCCAAAATACTGACTTTTCCTGGTTTTCTTTCTCTTTTTCAAAGTTGAATTTTCACTTTCTCTGCACATGGTTAGTTATCTTCAGGCAAGAAGAACCCATGGCAGGGGATTGGAATTAGATGATCTTGAGGTCCTCCCCAACCCTAACTATTCTATGATTCTAAGATGTTCTTCTCAACAAATGTTAGCTTTGTCTCTTCTGTGCATTGCCCACATCGCAGGAGCTTTCTTTTCAGAGGTATAAAAGTATGCATTGAGCACCTGCCTTTGCCTTCAGGCTTCATGTGAAGTTTTCTCAAAACTTTAAGCATTGTCTTAGAAGGAAGATGTTGTTTAGACTTGAAACTCTTAAATCTCTAGTCTCTGCTTAACCTCTCACCAGGCGGCTCTTCAGAGGCAAAGAATTTCCATCTTGACACATAAAGAAATAAATGGAAGGTGAAGGGTCTTAAAAACAGTCATACCTAATTTTAGTTCTGTTCATTTTGAGAAGAAATTCTCATGTTTAGAGTTTAATGCAGGTCTGAATACTTTAGCCTGATAGATACCTGGAGACATGAACTCTGTTCCAGAGAAGCATTAAACGTGTGGATGTCCCCAGAGAATGTGCACATTTATTCTATGGGGCACGCAGAATCAAGGTGTATATCTGATTAATATTTTCCCCATTTACTATCATGCTCAGTGCATGTCTTCTGGGCATCCAGAAGTGAATTATTCACAGGCTGAACCTGGTTGTTAGCGCCAACTGACTGGACCTATGGAAATATGATTGTCATTATGCTTTTTCAACAAAAATCAATCTATGAGTAGCATTTTTTTAAGAAATCCAATACACTTCATGTGAAACCCTTTAATCAGAAGACTTTGTGACTGAATACTGGGCTTGTTTGCTTATTTTAGTGTATTTGGCAAAAAAAAACCCACAATATTATAGTCTGACTCAAATAAAAATAGGCCATATATAGTGCTTTACTTCCCATAGAAAAAGAGAGAGGTGATTCTCAAGTTGCCCCGCTTTCTCTTTGTCATGCTAGCATATGACAACTTTATGCTTAATAAAGCAAAGTGTAAAGTACTCAGTCATGCAACCAGCATTGTATTTAACACATTTTAAGTTTATCCCTCATTTCTGGTTGAGCAATCAATTTCTAACAACCCACACAAGTAACCAGGGATTTCAGAAAAAGCCTTTCAGCAGCCACTGGTCCTCCCAGCAGTCAAAAATATATAGTTTTCAGCATCTATGCTAGGTGGTGGGAGAAACAGAGAGCATAAATATGTATGGCTATAGCTATGTACATATGTATATATAGTATCCTACAGAAAAGTCCACTTTGGATGGTTGTGCATCTCGATATCTGTCAGGTTGAAGTAGACCTTACAGGGTGTATGGGTTTTCATGCACATCGAGATCAGACTACATTAGGATACAAACTACAAAGGATAAATTTCCTGTAGCTGCCAAATCCATACATATTCAAGATGCTCAATGTTAGTCAATCAAACTCAATCCTTAAAAGAGGTGCATAAAGATTGTATTTACTCTGTCTGTGCTTTATTGTAGTATAATAAAAGAGTTGTGACAAATGTCTATTCATACCAATAATTAGGCACAGCAAATAATTGGGTAGAAGTTGGTATAACTATACAAATACGTTATACTTGGGTGTAATGTATTTACGATCTCTATGTATGCATTTAGTATTTTTTAATAGCAGCCAGAAGCTGCAATGCAATCTTGGTATCTTTGTGTATATACTTTGCACACACAGGAGAAACTGTCCATTCCACCCTACATGTACAGTTTAAGTTGTGCAAAGGACAGGATAATATAGAGTCAGGAGCCTGCATCAGTTTTTTATGAAGCGCAGATATTTCGTTTCCACATGGGTTGGTAAATAATTTTATTTCTCCAAGTGTAAAATTTCAGAGATCAGATGTCAGAAAATTTAATCACTGAACTTTAAATTACAACTTACATCTTTAATTTTCGAAGCAAAAGGGACAGATGTAGCTGTACTGCTGTGTCACATATATTGTGAAACATATTGAAATCATGCATATCCAGGGAGACAAATGGGAGAACTCCACTATCCAAATATTAAATTACACGTTTTGAAGCAAAATAGCATCTTAAGTGTACGTGTGTATAATGCTTTCTGTCACTGGGTTGCTCTCCCTGATGCAGTTAGACAGAATCTGTATTTAGTCAGAAATCTTTCAATAGAATGGGCTACCAGATGGGACCAGTAACAATGCAGAGAGGCATCGAACCACCACAGACATTTGGTGCTTAGAATAATAAAAAGACTATAAAATTAGATTAGTTGGGTCTAATTTGGAATTGGTATATTCCCTGTGCACTCTCACAGCTCTCGGGCAGATAAAGCCTGGAGATTTAGTACTGTCAGGACAGAGGACTCCAACTTCCAGTAAAAGGAAAAAAAGGCATTCTGGGAGGTCACGGAGGGCAGCCCAGTGACCTCCAATGATTTACAGGCCTTTAGCTTAATGAAATTGTTCCAGTGACATGCCGGTAAAAGCTCATAATGGATTGGATGCCCCAATGTAATGAAATTACTCCCTTCTGCCTTTAAAAAAAAAAAAAAGCAGCACAATTAATATTTACTGAGACCTGCCAGGCTCCAGTGCGCGGGAGCGTGTGGCGCTGTCAGGCAGCAGCAGCATCGCCAGCGCAGCGTGGCAGCCAACAGCCCTCCGCCGGGTGGGAGCAGATGCTGCGAGAGGGTGCAGGGACACCTCGGGCACGGGGAAGCCCCATCCTGGTGCTCCCAGACGGCTCTGCCCATCCCCGCCAGCCTTCATCCTCTCCTTTCCTTTCTGCAGGCAACTGGACAACAACCAGATCAGCTGCATCGAAGATGGAGCCTTCCGAGCCCTGCGCGACCTGGAGATCCTGTGAGTTGACTTGGTGCTGTGCTGGGGCGGCGGGGGGGCAGCTCTGCCCGTGCTGCAGTGAGCCTGGGGGCTTTACCCTTCCTTCCCACCTCACACCGGTGCTGTAGGTAGCAGAGTGGGATCTCACGCTTCCCCCAGCCTGGGGTTACTGCTAATTAAACCACAATAGACGACTTCTGTGCTGCTGTTCCTGAGGAATGGGGATATTGCCGTGCTTGCTGCTGCGTGGAACAGATGGGGTTCAGCAGTATTCAAAGTGCGTCCGAGGTACGCTCTGCAGCCAGCAACCTGGCCAGCTCTGTGTAATGTTGGGGAGCGGATGGGTAACAGGTTCATGGGGAGTAATATGATGAGATATCTCACAATTGCCCTAGACAAAAAGCTGTTTGAAAAGTGTTTGGTATGTAAGAGGGAGGAGAGACAGGCATTTGGCAGGCTTGTTCAGTGCAGTCATTGGCTTCTGGGGAGGATCCTTCTCTGAGGGCTGAAATAACACCACGTTGTGCTCTTCATGTACCACAAACTTTACACATCGGCTGTTAAGACTGCAGCACAGACCAAAAAAAGAAAAAAGGATCTGACAGTGAACGCTGACTCTGAGAAAAAGCACATTAGATTCAGAGCACTGTCACTGTAATGTAAAATCCAATATTACCCAGAACTCGGTATCCGAGTATGTAATTTGCTTATTACTAATAGTTACTTGTTCGCTCAGAGACCTTTCCTGGCATACGTTTTGACTATATGAACTGATAGAAAGCTTTCCCTGTTACCTGAAAGTTAATACTGCAAAGCTGAAAGTGTTAATATCTGTGCAAGTGCACAGTCCTCAGCCAAAATGGAGAGGGAGCCAGGGTGGTAGGGAGCAGACACCCTCAGCATCTAAACTGGTGCTGGTCCAGCACTGAAGCAGTGTTTACTTAAATACAGCAAGGAAGGCCTGCTCAGGCTGCTAAAAGCTTGCCTTTAAGTCACAGGGGCTGAAACAGCAAATAGTACTTGGTTAAAGGAAGCACCTGCCTCACACAGACCTGGCACCTGCAGACTCTAGACATTGCCTTTGGCTTCCAAAACCAGGCACAATAACAGGCTATATAGGCAATACTGTGCCACACACCACAGTGCTTTGAAACGCAGCTGATGTTTCCTCAAGGAAACATCCCCAAGGCCTCTGCCTAGCTTGCATTGATGCTCAAAGGAGTTTTGCCATCGGTTTCTGCAGAAGCAAGTTCAGTTTTCTGAGGGACCAGGGAGTGGTGGCTATGTGTGTTTGTCCATCACAGTCAGCTGAGACACCTTTGGCTGCTCTGTTTCCCAGGCTGGGATATTGCTAGGAAGCAGAGAGTGTGTCGCTCATACTGAGCCAACAGTAGGTACCTGCAGAGTTCCTCATCTGGCAACTTACGTTATCAAGAGTATTGTTTGATTTCTTTATGAATAGCATTTTTCAGGAAAAGTAATGTGTTACCACTATAAAGCTTCAGTTGTCTGTCAGATTGAAGTCTGCTGTATGGGGAAAGACAGACAAGGAGAAAGAAATTGTGAACACCTCTAAAATTGAGGCTTTTCTGGTTTTTTGATGGGCTGATTTTCCCTATCTGCAGCGAGTGAATCAGACAGACTGTGCTATGGCTTTCACTGAAATAGTCTGGGTAATAAATGAGCCTTTTCTGTAATATACCAAGTCTGCAGGCAATGAAAAAGTTGCTGGGAGTGCATTTCTTCACCCCAGAATGTAGTAAATGTTGAATTAGTTTATTTACCTCTCTGCTTTTAATCAGTTAATTCTATGACAGTTATTTGTGGGTGGGAGAAAAGGGGGATATACAAAATACATCCTAATCAGCCCTTTAATGCATTTTTAATTTTCAGCACAGACATACTGCTACAGGAAAAATCAATCTTATTTCTAAAAGATGAGAAAATAGATTGATAGTATCTATTTCTAGAGGTATTTTTCTTGCAGTCACAAAATGGGAGTTTTCTATTTCCAACCTAATCTGATTTTTTTTTTTCCCAAGTTGTTCTTCAAGGAAAGTTTGAGTATTTAATCTCTCTATCAAAATTAATTAGCTTAATGCCCCAGAGAATATCATATCTTCAGTCGTAAAAGTCAAAAATGTTAAAAAATTAAAGCAATTTGAACCATCAAAGCATATTAAGTGAAACTAAATTTCATCGTTTCAGACCCACAATGTATTTTATGCAGATATGTTTTAACCTGTAATGCAGTGTGTAGGAAATATTTAATTATTCTGGCAAAAAAATTACTCTGATTATCTGCTTGGAGAGTTTGCAAAGGTACCAAATAATGTATTTCTTCTTTAGCTTCCTGAAAACTTGTGACCTTTCTGGTACCAAACGTTTCCACTTCTGCATCTTTTCTCTGCACACCCACCCATCGACAGAGCTCTAAATTCTACAGATAATTCAGGGAGGACACCAAATGCTGAGCATTACTTGAACAATACCCCAAACACTTTCTTTAAAAGCATTTTGTTTTCTGGATTGCACTCTTCATTCACCTTGAATTTCTTAAACTCCATGAGTGCAAGGAGCTTGGTGATTTGGTAGATGTAGGAAGGGGAGAAAGTTGTGCAGTTGTCCCTCAAAATGAAGAGCATTCCATGGTCCACGTTAGTTGTTTCTTCTATCAAGAAGCTGTTTCCACTCACTACTATTATGTACTTTTTCCACATTATGAATACATCCCTGTACCAACAAATAGCAGAGAGCAGAGATGAGAACAGAGCTGAAATTTGGGGCTAATTTCAGTACCTGACCTGGTGCAATGAGGTGCTAACCTCAGCTGGAGCTTGGACCAGCCCAAGATGCTGACTGCAGCTCCCGGTGCACACACAGTCTTTCGGTCAGTGCTTTGTTTATGAGCTTCCATATTCCAATTGTCCTAATCCCTGACCTATGTAGACCATAATGAAGGTGCCAAGGGCTGCTGGTGACTGAGTTTTGGGTTAAAAAGCTGCAATAATGTTGACTACGAAGTGCTTTGGTGCCTTCTATTGATTATCTTTGCCCCTGCAGCAAGGTGAAGTAATATCTGAGAAATTACATGCAGCACTGGCATCCTCCCTTAAACAGCTCCTGGTATTTGCAGTGGGTCTTGGTTTGTTCATTTGTCAGATATTCTGTATCATTTCCCATAAAGGTTTTGCCTTTAATCTGTTGCTAAAATAAGGATTTTTCTTGTCGACATACTTCCTCTCACCCTTTTCAGAAGATGATAAAGCAGATTTCAGTAGCTTTCCTCTTGCATCCCAAGACACAGAAAGGTGTGTGCGACCACTGAACCAGTAACTAAATGGAAAACGGGCATGCTTTTTTTAAGGGGTGGCTCAAGTTATTGACTAACTTATGGCCTATTGGAAATGTGCAGAAAAGTAGAAGAAAATGATTGTGGAACTTTACCTAACTATAGCGTCATTTTTAGTAAGAGGTTTTCTGCTCTGCTTCATTTGTAGTTATGTCCTGTGGCAGTAGCTGGCAATAACAGTATTATTGGAAATATGTATTAGTGTAGAACATTGAAAGATTATTAAAAAAACTCACAAAACCATACAAATAGACCCAAACCCCAAAGTCCTCAAAATACTTGTGTCGTATTCCTTAATGAGTGTGCAATACAGTGTTCATATCCTTCATAGAGGAGATAAGTCCAGAACTGTATTCCCAAATGTCTGAAATTATGAAGCATAGGTGATAAAACTCTCTCAGAATTTCACCTTCAGTCTCTTAGTATACATGAATAAAAGGAATTAATTTGAAGGTGGTTCAGCAGGTTCTTTTGAACCGGATAAACTGAAGTGAGTGGATGTCATATTGTCATTAGTCTGGAAGGGCTGAACAACACTTGTGTTTTTAGGACCCATTGGACAGTAAGAACTTAGCAAAAAAAGCCTTTTTTTATTATTGGCTTGCCTCACTGGGGTAGCTCGAAAACTGTGTGGTGACATGGCAGTTGTGCCATGTGGATAGGAGAGAATCAGGAGTTGCTGGCAGCTTAGATGGAGTGTTCTCCTTGGTTTATATTGTAAAGGTGGTTTTCATCCTACTTTGAGTGATAGCCAGAGGATCTGGAGCATGAACACATCCTGTTCATTGCAAATTTTCTGTAAAAAATGATTTCTGCACCCAAAAGTTTTTGCCACACCAAGAGCTAATCCTAGGAGGCCCGTGGAGAGTTT
Source organism: Forpus xanthops (assembly GCA_032466535.1). Classification (NCBI taxonomy): domain Eukaryota; kingdom Metazoa; phylum Chordata; class Aves; order Psittaciformes; family Psittacidae; genus Forpus; species Forpus xanthops. Next base: position 69,374 of record JASSUY010035720.1, read on the forward strand.
TCTATTAAGGCAGAAAATGATTTCTTGCTGTACAGAGCAAGTACAGGATGATTATGGGGTTTGGTTGTTGTTAATCATGTTAATCATTGTATATCTTTCATGTCTCTCAGCTTGAAAATCTCTTTTCCTGAGTTTCACATGCTTTTCTAAACGAATGAGCATTGATTCTGTCATTGAGTCTTTAGCAATGAACTACACGCAGGAGCCCACCCTTCTACTCTGAAAGCTGTGGCAGTTCACTCACCAGTAATATTGGTGCAAGTGCAGTCACCCAAATGTTGACGGCAGTTTTAAGATGGGACTTCAATTCCAAATGAGCCCTAAGTATTTGATCTAAAAGGAACAAGTTAGTGTTTGCGTACCTGCCCTTGTTTCTGCAAACACTTGTGCCTCATTCATCTTCCTGCTCGTCAGAAGGATGCCCAGCTCCAACCCAACACAGTGCTTTCTTTTAGTCTGTGCCTTGGCACAGGGGACCCAGCGTGCTCTGTCAGATCAGTTGTGGTCTACATCCCCTGGTCATTGTCTGACACATCAGCCATCCAAGTATTTTACAAGCAGAATAGAGTCATTTGTCCTCACTTTATTCAATCCAATACCTTCCTGTTGCAAAAGATTCTCTTTCATAAAACATTTAATAACCTCTGCAATTTCTGATAGAGATGTCAAGGTGAGCGTGCTTGTAATACACACTACCTTTAGTCATAGAAACTTTATCTTGTGCTACAGCCGCTGTTTAATTGTTCCCAGGGTTGCCTTGTGTGTGCTGAACACTCGGTTATATAGTCAGTTTTACTTATTTGCAGAATACTATTCTGGGCATGTCTTAACTAGATAGAAGATTTGTATTTGCTTTCCCAACCTGGAGAGTCAGGGAGCGAATGTCATGACATAATTCTGAATATATGAGATGTCATTGCTTAATGAAAGCCTGAAAATGCCACACAAATGTGATTTCCTCCTCTATTTTGCTGGAAACTATGGTTGGTTGAGGCAATCAGGGTCCAATTTGAGCTCTGTAAATTGGGTTCCTATAACTGATACCAAAATATCTAAATAGAATAATGAAAATGAGAATTTATTTAAAATGCTGTGCGTAGCTGGTTTACTTGTTCATATTTGAGTACAGTAAAGTTTAAATTATTGTGTTTGGGTTTTTTTACCTACGGGTATATGTTAGCTCAAATGTTTGTAAATGAAGAAAATGAATTAAAAATCTTTAGTTATTTCATAAGTCAGTATGCACGTAGTATGTGCCGCAGAACTGAAGGGAGTAACCATTGATGGTATATGAGTAATTGGAGTAGCTGCCAGTTAGGTGAAATTAGATGAAAACCAAGGAGTTTGGCTTTTCTAAGGATGTCCTTCATTTTCTGTGTTGAGCTTGTATCCCAGATAATCAACTTGTGCCAGAAGAAGAATACAGTTCAGTTTGGCAGTTGGGAAATGGTGCACCCACAGTATGGAGGTATCAGTGGACAGATGATAATTTCCAGTTTTCTTTACTCCATTACTTATTAGAATGTCCTGTAGTTTATACCCTGCCCATTCTTCCTGCCTCCTGTATCGCTGTAGGTCTTAAAGGAAGGACAAATGCACTTGCGGAACCTGGCTGCTGTTATTACAAGGGTTCTCTTCTATAAATCAGTTGGAGATAAGATTAACTGCAGCAAGGGCTTTTTCTGGAGAACTCTTAGAAAGGCACTGCACACCCAGTGGACCCCAGTGACATGAGATGCACAATTACTGTAAAGGATTGATGGAGGAAAGGTGGGGTACTTGCATTGTTGCTTGATAAGGAGTGTCTTTATTTGCTGATACATGTCAGTGGGAGATGTAGTGTCATTGCACAAGATATGGAGCTGAAATCTGAGATAACCTCCGTTCTATAACATATTGCAAAATGTGAGGTTAGAAATACAGCACAGTGAAAGGAACACTATCCAGATGGCATTGTGGTGACAGGCTTTATATCAAAGACCAGCTGAGACAAAATAAGAGCGGGCAAGAGAGGGCCTCTGAAAACCACTGGTGCCTGTTACAGATGTAATGTAACTGTCTTTATGGGGAGAATATATTTGCATAAATTCATTGATCAATGATTTTGCTAATCCTGCAGTATTCCAGGCATGTCCCAGCAAATTGATGAACACTTCTATCAATCCTCAGTGTGGGTGCCTAATTACATTACATGTTTAGAAAAGATGGATTTTTCCCTTCCTGGAGCATATGTAGTAGTTGAGTGCTGTGCTCATTCACCTTTCCTGCTCTCATTAGGTTGGAGATTTTTTTCCCTTTCAGAATAGCCGGGAGCCATGCAGGCTGCAGAACTTATCAAGATAAGAGCAATGCCAGGTTAGAATTATTGGTTTCATGAATCACTGCCCAGTATGCTTTTTGAGGAAGCCTGGGTTTATGGCTTGTGTAGTGCAAGCCCTTCACTGGTGCTGCCATCACTGCTCCGACGGACTCCAAAGTCAAAACTCCAGAGACACAGAGATTTCCAGCAAAACTTCTCTCCCATGCTGTTTCATTTGCATGCTCTGCTCATCTTGTGACCTACCCTCCATCACCTTTGACTAATACAGTTTCTTCATCAGTAATATAAAAGATGTAGAACAAGCATTTTGACTGTTGAAAGTCAAATGAATGTGAACAACTCAATCCAGAGGACACTCAACTGTATATTTAATGCAGACATACGTCTTGGCACCTTACCCAAAAGCTGAGCTGAAGAATAGGATGGGAATAAAGCCCCTAGTAGGTGAAGTTGAGGTGATGACAGAGTTCTGAGTGAAAGTAACAAGTTCAAGGTAGATGAGTAGTTATTTATGCCATGATTTGGAAGTTGCTGTTGATTTGACTCCCCAGAGCAGCTGGATGATGATCCTTGGGTAGCTGGATGGAATTCTGTCAGTATTAGTAAGGCCTCTTTGGCTGGGGGAGGAGGCTGCATGCCTGCATGGCACAGGTTTCCGTGACACCAATATCAAATATACCAGCATGTCCTCAGCCTTTGGGGTCCAAAACTGTTGATGACTCTGGGAACTCCTGCCTGCTCTGGGGTCAGTCACCAAACAGGAAAAAATGAACAGAAAATGTTTCAAAGTGCATAATAGTTACTGCCTTTTTTCCCTGTGTGCAATTAAGGCTATTATATGTGACCTATAGGGTATGAATGGTTTGTCTTTTTCAGCAGTTGCTTTTGTCTCTCTGCTGTGCTGGTAGAGCAACACAGACAAAGGCTTTGCGCTGCAGCCAGTCTTTGTATGAGAGAGGACTCCAAAGTCTGGTTTCTCCTGAAAGAGAGGATACAATTATGGTGGGAACTCTGTTTAGCAGAACTGTTGGACTACCACTTCAAGCATTGTGTCAGATATTTAACCTTCAGCTGCAGCTGCTGGGTGCAGCTACTTATTAGCAGTATTCAATATTTTTAGCTGTGACACTAATGTTGTGTCTGCAGTAAACTGGAAATCAAAACAGTAATGTGTAGTTAGCTTCTAAGTGAAGTAGGTAGTTGCATCTGCACCTGAAAAATGCATAGATAGAAGCTTCTGATCAAAATAAATCAAAATCTAAATCAAATAGTGTGGGTTTTTTTTCCTGCAATTTGTAAGGTTATGCATGTAATGTAAGTATATATGTGTTTAAGTATGTACGATGAGAAGAGCATCTATGTTATGGTTAAATCAGCAGAGTAATAGTAAAAACTTTAAAAAGAAAGGCATATGATTAGCATCAATTTCTTTACATAGATATCTAGTTCTGTGTTTCAGGGAACAAAAAATTTAAGAGCTGCATTAAGGGTAGAAGTTTCAAACAATTTCACACTAATTTGAAGCCAAATAATCTTAAATTCTATGTTAATTTAGTTATCATAAATGAAGCAATTTCATGTTAACCGGTTTGATACTTTTGAAGTGAATTACATTTCTTCAGTTTCTGTTTTGGGGTGAATAACTCAAATGTGTTGTTTTAGTGTGTACGAGTGATGGATGCTGTCTGCAGGTCCTTAGAAACAAACACTGCAGGATCATCCAGAAACCTTTGTTGTGCTGTACCATGTTGCTCTCAAGTACTTCAGGGATACCTCAAGAAATACCTTGGTCAGTTGAAAAAGCACAAATAAGATGGCTACATAAAGGCACTGAAGGAAACAACGGAGAGTAGTGCCATTAAAATTGCACTCATCCCTCTTGTGTTCACAGTGCTGGATGGTGTGAGGTGTCTGTGGTTTGCAAGGGCCAGACTGTGGCTGAGATTGGGGTTTATCTAAGGGTCAAATAGAAGAGAAAATGATGGAAATTGGGTTAATGGCTGTGATGAAGCAATGTAGAAGCATCTACTGAACAAGGTCTTTGTTCACCAGGTTAGTGATTTAGATTTACTTTTGAATCTTTTGCCATTAGATTCTTAGATTATGTCTGTCACCACAAATACTTTGTTGGGAGAAGGGAGAGTGGGAAGGCGGCTCTTGTCCATGGCTTTCAGCTTTGGACTTGGCTCCTGTGATAAATAAATTGCCGCAATGCAGCATCTCTGCGACGATGCTTGAAGGCCGCTGAGAAGCCCCTGTTGGTGCAAGAGGAGGCTCGGGCTGGGCGGGCTCTGGGGAGGGGGTAGTCCCCTCTGCGAGCACCCGAGCTTCTGACTGGCTCCTTGGGCAATTTCAGTCATGTCTTAAAAGGGTTGGGTCCGGTTTATCTGCGAGACACCCCGTCTTCCCATCCACGCCAGGGCGGTAGCAATCAGGTGAGGCACTTCAGCCAAGACTTAGGCTGAAGCAGTCAGGACAGACCATCCACAATGGCAGTTAGTTTTTCTTTTGTACTCAAGCAGATAGTTCGGAAAACAACTGTATGACTCCTTTTATTTAGCTATTTTTTGTGCTTGTAGAACGTTCCTGAACAGACCATGAGGGCTTTGAATTTTATTCTGTGTATATTTTATTTCGCACTTTCTTTTTACTCTGTGGACTGAACGCAAATGTGAGTATTTGCTATTCAAATTGTTATGGTTTCTTAGCTGTATTGCGTACGCATGCATGAATATAAGCAGGTATTGGTGATGTTTGGGAGAAATTTAACAATTGGAGAGGTGCTTTTAAACATATTGACCTTCTTGTGCGATGCACGCAAAGCGCTAAGATATTGAAAGAGAATCCTGATGGAAAGCAGATTCCTTTCCGGTTTCACCAAGAAACATGTAATTGCCCTTGTGTAGGAGCTATGTGTTGTCTTTGTTCTTTCAAAACATTTCTTTCCTCTATGAGTGTATCTTTTCCTTAGCAACTGTTCATACATGCAAGTCTAAGTTCACAGAATGTGTATATTGCACATTTCCTAATTCATTAATGTGGATTTATGTTAGTCTATATATTAGCCTTCATGTCCAGCATGTACTCATTGCAGGTAGGGGCAGCACACACTGCTAGAGTGTAAAATTATTCCATAAATGTGGTCTGTATCTCTTGCATTCTGGGGAGGTATCTTTGGCAGTAAAGGTGAAGTTCCCTCTTTAAAAGCTTTGTGTCATTCCCTTCCTCTGCTTCTGAAAACTGAGAATTGCCTTTCTGGCTCCATGCTGCACCATGCTGATCACGCCTTTCAGGGCGTCTTCCTGCTCCTCTCTCCCAGTGGGAATCCCAATGGCCCTGGGAGCCAGCGGCACTGAGGTGCTGGGCTCCTAAAATTAAGGGGTTGCTCTGGCAAGAGGATCAAGTGGTGTTATTTTGCCTGCAGGACCTGGTAGGTCTGCCATGGGAAAGGAATAGGAACAAGGGGCTCTGACAGACACTTTCCATGGTTACCTGTTGCCAGACTCCTTAAAGACTTTAGCAAAACCTTTGGCACTTATATCAGCTACTCAGGGTGAACTGCTGCAGTGGCATTTCTATTCCTTGCAATATTTATACAACAGTAATATAGACATCATCTCAAGCAGCTGCCTGCTGCATCCCTGGGTTTGGCCAGCTCATCTCTCCTTGGTCCTAGTGGCCACCATGGGACCTGCAGGAATCCGCAGTGTCGCATTGCGGTACTTGATGAAGTCGCAACAGGCTGGTGCAATGTCCGCCCAAAGAGAGTAATATTGTCACACAGTCCCTTACAATGTCACTTCCTCCAGCTCTGAAAGGACAATTAATTTTTGTCTGCCACTTGGAATGGCTTTTCTGTCCTGGGGTGTGTTACACTGACAAGTACGAAAAGAATATGTTCATTGTGGTAGGGAAGTCTATCAAAACAGAGGCTTTTGCTGAGGGTGGTAGCATTAAGGTTGCACTGTACTCAAATTAAAATGCAGTACTGAAGAATTATTTTGTTCCCCTCTGATCCAGATTTAATCAGTTTCTTTAGAATTTCTTTTGGTGCAGTCCTGTAAGAAAACTGCAGCACGCAGCTGACTGAATGCTGAAACCTTTAACCTTGGAAATTATCATTCAATACATTCTGCCTGCACAAATGGCACAAGTTGTTTGCTCCTTTCAAATTATAGAATTGGACTGTGTTAGTTTGAATTGGATTGTGTTTATAAGGCTGCTTTAGCTTCAGAAAGGACTAAGCAGAAACAACTGTTCAGACAGGAACCTGAGAAAGCTGTTGTACTTTGCTGAAGTACTGATGCGTCAAGGTTTGTATGATCTGACTCTTGTTGATTCTTTTTCATCCTTTCCATGAATACACTCTGGAGGCTTTCAGCCCTCTGTATCCATCAAAAACTCAATCCAGTTTCCATTGATTTTGGCAGGAGTAGCACAGAATCCATAAACTACAGTACCTAACGTGCATGCAGTTGGGTAACACCAAAAGAGAGATTGCTGTGTAACCTGGGAAAGAAATAAATGAAAATTCCTATTATTAATTTAATTATGTTATTCATTGAACAAGAGGTTTTCAAATGAATCTGCAAAGCGCAGTCTAGGTGAGTTGAAATTTATTCAATTATACTTTTGGTCACTGTGGTTCCTGTGAAAATCTGCACATAAATAAATAGATTGCAGTGACTAGATTGGGTCCCTGCTGAAATCAGCAGCAGGAATTGTTCTGAGTTCAGTGGACACTGGTCTGGGGGTGATGATAATTGGACTCGTTCCCAGTGGTTCTAGGCACTAGTATCAGCCCTGGAAATCAGCTGCCATAGAGAAACACCAAAACCACCTTGACGGTGTAGAATATTCAGTGTTTGCACAAATATTTTTCTTTTTCAGAGTCCAAATACTTACAGAAATGTATGGATGTAATTGGGATATAAAGCCACAGCAGCCATTCCCAGTACAGTTTACTAAAAATGTACAGACTTTGGGCAAAGACTTGAGAAAATCCCATGATTCAGAAAAACCTAAAGGCGGTGTTTCTGGGGCCATGTGTGAGTTTAGAAAAATTACTCATTGAAGATTCCTTAATTTAAAAATAAAGCAGTGGGAGAATAATTCCAACCTGTGTTCTTTTCTCTTTGCACCAATGCTTTTATAGCTAAAATTTCCATTCAGGCTGAATTGAATTTGTATTTTCTCCCTAGAATTAAAGTGTCATGTAAAAGATTGAAAAGCTGATTGAAATTTCTCTGAAAAGCTTTTTCAACTCTCTCTGGGCATAGGCATTAGAAAGAATTGGGGGCCGCAGCGGGTACCTCTATTTTATACAGCTGATAGAGGCAATTTGATTGTGTGGGAAAATAGATACGTCTTTCTCTATGTAAAAAAGAGCAACCTTCCTTGAGGGCAAGCGGTAAGGCATTTCATGTAACACCACGTGAATGACATTCTTGACTTAATGTCTACAAAGTTCACAACCTAAATGAATCGTATAGCCTCATTCTCTGTATAACCTTTATTATTTTGTATTTTACATCATCTTGGCTTAGCTCATTTTGTTTTATTCTGTTCTATTATTCTATTCTCTACTTTATCTTGGTTTAGTGTATATTATTTATTTGCATGTCAGTGTAAGAAGTAAATCCAGGCATAATGATATGTACACGCACTTGCGATGTAAATGCAGGGCTAAAGATAACACTAGGAAGGTTTGTGCATCAGTTACCAGCATCCTTAATTTTACCACTGCTTGTGCACACCCAACAACACCATCTTTGATTGTGCAGGCCTGTAGGGTTTTTTATGGTCTCTTTTAGCTATTTGTACATATTCCTAGTCCCAGTCTCTCTGCCTGACCATTTTCTTAGCTGCAGGGCCTGTTACTCCCTCTTCTCTGCCTTAGCCTCAGCTCCTGACCTTGTCAGGTCCAGAGACTCTAGCCAAGGCACAGCTAGTCTCTAGAGAGAGTTAATGCAGCAATTACAGGACTTAAGTTAATATTGCCTTGAAGAGATCACTATGGGCAAATGTGATCACCCTGCTTCTTGTCAGGTGACGGAACAGGCATTTTAAACAAAGAATTTGCAATTAGAATAACCCATTTTCCCAAAGCTTGATGATTTTGAAAGTAATCTCACTACTTCAAGGAGGAAAAAGAAAATCTGCCATAGACATCTGGCCTTTATAAGCTTAAATAGCTAAAATCTAACAGTTATATGCAAATTAAACTCAGCCACAGAATGGGAAGAAACAGGCAGTTATAGCAGTGAACACTGCTGGCAGGTCTGAGCATCGTTCCATGGTAAGCTTATTTATTTTATTTTTCATACATTTCTAGAGAAACATATTCTTTCCTCTGTACCCTTGAGACTTGTGATGTTCCTGGTGTCAGCGTCCCAAGTTAACAACGCTAGAGCCTCGCTGCTATGATGAGAACATATGGGAACCCATGAGCAAGACTAGTACTGGAACAGAATCATAAACTGGCAACTAGTTACTGTTATTTATTTCAGCATGTCACCTGGAGACTATTTAGAACATTATTTGCCTGGGCTAACATTGTGTTTAAAAATAACCGTTGTACAGTGCCAACTCATTTCAGAGTTGGGTACAAATATTGAGACAAAAACCCAGCTGTTGCTGTGCTTGCTGCTAATTCGAGGTGTCAGATCACAGCTCTTCTAAGCTATGTCAGTGAATAAGACCCCTTGTGAGATCATTATGCTTTCTAACAGTGGAAAGTAATGGACTGATCAGTGCAGCATCAGTTGTTTTCATTATATACCCACATGGTAGCTGTGGGCTTTAACTTTAACAGTCTATGGGAAGATCAAATGCTTGAGTACAAGAACCACTCAGGACTCACCAGAGCCCTGTAGAGATCCAGCTGAGGTTTGGACCTTGCATAAGGAGCAAGTCATGGATGCCTTGAAAGTCAAGGGTGAAGCCCGTGCTCAGCGCTGAGGGACGGAGTGCCAAAGCCATTTTGCTTTTTCACCAGAGGCCGTGAGAAAGAGTAAATATTTAATTTCATGCAGATTCCTTCTGACCTGTGTGAAAAACAGCTCTTTACAGCTATTGAAATTGCAGCTCCTACCAGCTCAATGTTAATTACAGCCATTAATTACAGCAGTGTATCACATCCAGCTCTTGGCTTCATTACTAAGATATATTTCTAGATTTACGATTGATAAAATGCCCCTGCTGTTAGTTACATGTGGTGGGACACAAGGGCTGGAAGGGGGTTGAAGTGGTCCTGTTTTGTCCTAGCCCAGGGCAGGACCGTTGGGTTCTGTGCCAGTCCTACCAGGGATTTGGTCAGTCTGTTGTCACTGTTAATGCCTGCGCACCTGTAAAAGGGGTTTTCTGTATTTTTCCTGTAAGTAACCTAATCAGAATTCCCTGTTCTGAAATTTAAACCTATTACTGCTTTGCTTAGCTCTTTCTGAATATAAGGAACAGAGAATTTGTTTTCCCTTTGCAATGGCTTCTTACATAGTTGGAGAGAGGTTGAAGAGCAAGTGCTGTGAATCTGCTAATGTAGAGGCATAAGATTCTGTCACTGTTAGTGTTAAAGTTTGCTGCTAATGCAGTCACCCAAATTCATGTTTCATGTCTAGTATTTCAGACAGACCCCAAGATCTCTTCTTTATGTGCATAAATACTGATGAAGCTGTCTAATCTGGCATGGAGTCAACAGGTTCAGTCCACATGTACACTGTGGAAAGGTTTCTTCATGTATTTTCATTCAGCAGCACCCCACTACACCCCAGAGCCTCAGGGTCTCTGTCTCTGCAGGGCCAGGCTGTGGTGTTCCCTCCTCAGCCCCACTGGCAGTTTGGCCAGTGCTGTTCAGTCTTTTCTGCATCCGTTCACCCACTTCTGAACAGAAATAACATTATCAAGAAAACCATTTACATGAGAGGCTTAATTATGCTTGAAGATGCCTTGGTTAAGGCTTAATAAATTTTCCAGTCTCATTTGCTGATGTATGGTTGCACTGGGGATAGTAAGCCTGGAAACCATGGCAGTTGTGGGAGAAGCAGTAATCAGGGAGTATGATGGTAATTCACTCTTGGGAATGTTACCAGCCTGCAGATGCCCCATTTGCAGCTATCCATTGCATGCACATAGATAATAATCTTACATTAGGCCCAATTACATGGTATTATGGACACACAACACACGGATTCCATACGCAGCCAAGGAGCATGCAGTGATAAAGCAGTGCTGTAATTGAAGGAGACAGAAGGAAGTGTTAGACTTGCTAGTACACCAGTGGCACAGCACCTGAGATGCCTGTTCTCACCAGCCTTGCCCTTCTGCTTCTCTGCTCCTTTCCAAGTCTCACTTTCAAAATACAGGTTTATCCCAGGGTAAAACAACTCAGCACCTTGTTCTTTCCACAACGTGTTGAGAGAGTTTTAAGCAGGAAAAGGAAATGGACATCATTGTGTAACTTTTTCGAGTCAAGCCCGTAGGCACATAGAACTGAGGACTGTTGTGTGCAGGCTTCCTGCTGTCAAAGCATGTATGTTAGAAGCATGTAAAGACTCTCTGGTGCCTAATTGTAAAAGGCATTCAAACCCAGAAATACAATAAATGAGCTGGTGCCTTCTTAGCCCTCCTTCTCTGTTTACCTATTAGTAAATGGGTCTGAATATTTCTGTCTAACTGAGACTTCTGCAAATGCTGCCATGTCCATGGTCAGCTGGATGTGACACAGAAGCAGCCTGGCATGTATCAAAAAGCTGAATGGCCAGCACAGCAGACTTCCAGTAGCTATGGTAGATGCTTATTAAGGCTTGGGGAAAAATGTTAATCAAAAATTTAATCTACCATATAATTTCTCAATTTGATTAGCTGTTTGTGCTAATCGGCTGCACAAGTGGAATGTGAAGAGGGAAATCAGTCTCTGTTACCGTCAAAAAACAAAGGATGTCTTCAGCACATGACATGTTCTCCCCTTCCCTTTTCATTGTAATCCCTTCAGATTGCTAACAAGAGGCATGGCAGTGGATGTTGTAATGATTCACAGCTAGTAACCTCTGTATGTTATGCCAGATGCTTTGTGTTTAGGAAAATGGACATTTGCATGGTATCTTTTCTTTTGGCCATGCTGAAATAGGATATGACAGCTTTTGTTAAGCTAGGATGTAGCAGGTGGTATTGTTGTCAGTGTTGTGTGTTTAACAAAAACCCCAACCTCTGATGTATTTTTCCACTTGAAATGTGGCTGGAAAGCATGAAGACAGTTACTACTTTACAGTGTACTTATGGGAGTACTAATAGAAGAAATTAAATAGTTAATGTTTCAGATAATTATGTTGTGTAACTTTTCCTGACATCATTGCCAGAAGATCCTTTTGGTTCATATCTAGTACTTAACTGGAACAGAGTGGGTAGATATAAGGGAATGAAAGTAGTATTGTTTCAGATGAGTAAGTCACCAGGCATTCTGATATTCATTATGTGCTCTTAATTATGTCATTAATTGAATTCCAAGTAGGAGCAACAAAATCTCTGTGTACACTATAATTTACAGAGTTGGGAATGTTTAACTGTTGATCTGACAGCCAGGGATTTCTGCTCTTCCAGTCCAAGGAACATGAGAGGATGCTTGGAGTTCCTGAATTTTTAAACTTAAATACTTGTGCTATTAGTAGGGTTCAAAATTTAAACCCTTTCCTTCTTTTTTTCTCCCCAAAATACCTTCCATAGAAGTTTGTTATTTATCCTAGCATTAGGAGTACCAACTCTTTCTGGTTCTCATCTAGTCCTGAGCACCTGTATTCCTATTCAGGAGGGTGGAGACAAGAGTAAAGAATGATGCATAAATATTACATAATAAATGCACGCAAAACAGTCATTTCTGGAGGTTAATGATTTTAACGTAATCACATTGCAGTGATGTACATGAACCTGGAGCAAGTCAGAAGGTAATAGAAATGCAACTGCATGTAGTTAAATTTACACAAAAAGTTAGAGGAAGGAGATAGGTAGTTGTTTTCAAATGATGTCAGGATTGCAGAGTGAGCAGTCTTTCCTTTAAAGAGATCTGATTAGTAGAGGCTATAAATCAGCTTTATGCTTCAGAAGGAAGAAAGCAGCTTCATGCGTGCCTCTAACCAGTTTGGGCAACTGGCAGAGGAATGAGTTAGTAGAGTAGTTCCTTTGGGGGTGTAAATTGGAGTCAATGGGACTGTGACAGTTCAGACTGGTGGAGGATGTACCACCTCAAAAGACTGCTGATCCCACGTTATGTATCTTCCAAGTAGTCCTTGGAGGATCCTTAGGACTGCTGCAGTCTGCTTCTGCTTAGCTTGCAAGATCTGACAAGGATCACGGCCCAAGGTGGGAAGTTTGCTGGCATAAATAATATTGTCTATAACCTCAGTTTCCTGATTCAGCAGTTTGGATGTGAATAGTTTACAGGGAGAAGACAGTGTTTTTTCAAGGGACAAGGGTAGATTGGGTTCTGGAAGAGATGGGAGGGATGAAGCTGAGAAGATCTCTGCAGAATACAAGTTCTCCCATATGATTTTGGAGCAGTTGGAAGATTCTTGAACTTTTTTGAGCAGCTTCCTGGTGTTTGCATGGCTGTTTCTGTGGGGTTGAAACTTAGTTGGATCAAAATGAAACTGGGGCCTCAGAGCCACTAGCAGTGGAGCATCAGTGAAGCAGGATTGATTTTTTTTCCCTTCATGTGTTAAAAATGCCCCTGTGTTGTGCCCTTACCCCCGTCAGGACATGAAACCTCACTGCTGGCAAGGCTTCATGTGCCTAGGAAAGCTTTGCAGAGTGCCTCTAGAGCCCACCTCTACCTGCAGCCATCCACATTCAAAATCCAGAGTTCCCGCAGTGGGAGGTGTGTGCCTGACATCCTGCTCAGCAGGGTTAAATTCCTGCAGCTCCTGTGAGGCACAGTTCACCGTCAATTAATGCCCTTTGCAGTGTTTGGCCTTCTTTGTTCAGAAATAATTGCTGTTATCACAGATGTTTTATTGCCTTCATTATGGTTAACATTTAAATATCAATGAAATAGTATGCTACTAAGTCGTGTGCACATTAGCTGTCTGCTAGAGTTATCCCTGAAATTTGTGGCTAAGGAGTACATTAATTCAGCACTAACTTAGGATTCTTGAAGGAGGGTTAGGTATTTGTTGATGAATTAAAGGAAATCTGTGCTTATTAAGGGCAAAACCTGAGCCACTCTCATCAGGTATCTTGAGAGTAGACATACTCTGTGGTTGGGATAATGGTTTGTCTGTTAACAGAAACATTTTAAGAGATTTTTAAATACTTTGGAATCACAGAGTCAGAAAGCGGAGGCTGACCTTTCCGCATGCAGATGAAGAATTGCACTGGGAGACAAGGTGTTCTTCACCCTCCTTGCAGAAGGAAGCTTGCTGTCACGTCCTGTTCTGCCTGAATCCACTCCACATCCTTCTGAGATCAATAGAAAGTTTCCCTTGAATTCCTGCGGCTTCCATTGACTTCTGTAGTGTCATGCCGTGACCTATGCAGACATCAGCTCTGTATGTGATTTAATTGTTTTGAGCTGACTTTACATGTGGCTTTTATTTCTTGGTGTATACCTAAAAGCTTCCAAGTGCACAGCTTATTTGTATGTCACAGGTGACTGAGGCAGAGGGTGAATTATATTTTTGTGTTTATAGAAAAAAAAATGGTGGTGCAATTAGAAATTCCATTTGTGAGCCCTGTTGTGAGCTTCCCCACATGCATGTGTAGATGCAAATATCAAATACAGATATTGAGGGGTGGGTGTGCTGATGTATAGATGTATGCACCTTGTAAGAGGTTGCATTCATTTGTTGAAATTGCATATGCTTTTTTTTATCATATCATTGAATGGTTTGGGTTGGAATCATAGAATCCTAAAATGGTTTGGGTTGGAAAGGACCTTAAGATCATCCAGTTCCGAGTCCCGTGCCATGGGCAGGGACACCTCACCCTAGACCATGTAGCCCAAAGTTCTGTTCAATCTGGTCTTGAACACTGCCAAGGATGGAGCATTTACCACTCTGGGCAGCCTGTTTCACCGCCTCACCATGCTCTTAGTAAAGAACTTCTTCCTTATATCCAACCTGAACTTCTCCTGTTTATTCTCAACCCATCACCCCTTGTCCCATCAAATGGACCATAAAGCTCAGGTCATTCCAACCCCCATCACTAGCTGCATAAGATAATTGAGCAGTAGCAATTGTATGACAGAGGGTTTCATTTTGCACTATATAAGCTGCCACAGTGGGAGGTGTGTGTGATCATGACATCAGCAGGAGTTCCAAGGTAGAGCTGCTCAGGCTAACAGTGTATCAGACATACCCTGGTAGTCACTGTGTTTGCTTCCAGTGCTGAAGCCACCATAAGGTGGTGACGTGTGCAGCTTCTGGTGCACAGCTGAGTAAATGACAGGGCTGACAACTGTAAGAGCTCACTCTTAGGTTTTCTCCTGAACCTGGCACTATTTCCCTCTTCATCTTATCCAGTAACTTTGTAATAGACTGCGTTTAAGTTTTGCGTATTGAAAAACTAATGCACAAACCCCTGATTTTGATACCCATTGATCCCAATGCTTAGCTGGGTGTTTCTTGTCATGGTTTTGGCAGCAGCAAGTTTTCCATAAGATCTGGAATTAATGCTATATATTCTACTATAAGCGGCAGCACACTAAGGCCTACAGCTCTTACCAGCCTGATGTGTGAATGTGTGTGACTTGACTGACACAGATCTCTGGCAGTAGATCTGACATGCAGATTCCAGCTTTCCAAAGCTTTGCTATTGCTGCCATAACTCCCTCTGCTCACAGATTTGGAAAGGAAGGGTGGTCTTGCTCTGTTGGTGCAGTTTGCTGTCATGGGTTTGTCAGTCCCCAAGCTGGCTCCAGATCAGTACTGCATCCATCTGGTGCAGCCCTGTGCTGAAGTACCAGCTACCACTCTGCTAACAGTGTGCTCATGTTCTGCCCTGCTGGGATGCAGTGCAGCAATACCAACCCATTGCTGCCAGTGCCAGAGCCTGCTCACACAGGTACATAGCTGTGTTATCCCCAATTTCCTGGCTTTGCCAGTATGCCTTTATGTCTTCCTGGGTGCCAGAAGAGCAGTCTTAATAGTGTATAATCTAGTTTAGCTTTAATCTGCTGATGATGGTGTCACCAAGGGATTTCTGGGCAGAACGTTTTTAAATAAGCAGATGACCAAGAGGGCTACTGAACTTCTGTAAAGCTCTTCAAGAGCTTTTGGTTAAATGTCCTACGTAAATATGGGACATCGCACAACTGAATAGTTCAGGAGGGTCACATGCCTTTAGGTTGTTTCAGGAGGTATTTTCTTCAACACAAACACACAAAAGCACTATCTTCTCCAGTGTGATCCTGTGGAGTGCTTGGCCTCTTATATAAAGCAGAGGACACTCTACTGCAGCCAGAGCAGCGCCAGCCATGCTGGGACATGGCCCTATTCATTCACATGGCAAACAGAGCTGCTATATTTGCAGAGTTGGTGCGCTTTGAGCATGGCAATTATGCCCTGTTGGAGTGCTTTCCATTTCCTGTGCCATCTTGATAAACTTTATATCTTCTAATTTGCTAGAGAGTCATTGATATAATTAGGAGCTCCATAGATGGGAGCAGCACACTCAGAAGACGATAATCGAGTCAGTTCATTTTTCGTAAGAAGTGCTCAGGGGGTCCCTACAGCAGCTGGGATCATTTTCTCTTTAAACTGTGCTTTGATAGAGGAGCAGAAATCCTTATATGTGTGGGTCATGGCATGTTTTATTCTGATCCATTCCACTACCCATATGTTTTTTCATAAGGCAACTACAGAAAGGGTCCATGTGTTTTCAAAGGGCAATTGGAGCTGTCTGGCTGAGTAAGCTGGCTGTGTTAATAAGCCTGGGGAAGTCAACAGCTCTCTTTTTATGTGAGAGAGAGCACTATAAGTGCAAAGCTTTCACATTGTGGTGTGCCAGTTTGATGTTCCTCTGCTCCAGTTGCACCAGCTTTTCAAGGAAAATAGCAGCTTATCCAGAAAGTCTGGATCTGTTCCAGTGGTCAATAAAACCTCATCTCCTACCCTCCTTGGTACTCAGACATGGTAAATAGCAACCTTCAGACATTCTTATACAGCTGTTGATTGCGTTGCCTTAACAGTATCTTTCATGATGGTCTACAGATTGTCTGGGGTATTGGTCAGCATATTCTTGCTGCTTGCAGCCTCCCAGATTTATTACCAAGAGTTTTAGTAGCTTGTTTCTGTAAATGGTGTGTTGCTGAAGAAAGGTAAATAATTGATCAATCTGTTATTGTCTTTTCTCTCTTTTTTTTTCTCCTGACAGTACTCTCAACAATAACAACATCACCCGCATTCCTGTTACCAGTTTCAATCATATGCCAAAGATCAGGACACTGTAAGTAATACCTGCAAATAGAATAATAATAATAATGATGGTGGTGATGGTGTAAACCAATGTTTGCATATCTGTTGTGTTGTGATAATCTTATGTCACCCTCTCCCGCTGTGACCAGTTCACTGCTCTCCCCTGAGAGGTGGCACTGGGCCAGTCCCACAGGGACCCATGGCAGGAATGGCGACAGGGGCAGGGACAGGAGGTCAGCACTGGGCAGGGACCCGTGCTTACCCTGGGTTGTGCTGCAGTGCTGGGCTGGGGCAGGTCAGGAGCCCCAGTGGGGCTGGGCCAGGCTGTGAAGGTGGAAGATGCTCTCAGAGCTCTGCAGCAGTTCTTTGGGTTTAAACAATGAGCTTAGATTTGGTTTTATCAAGAGTTCGGATTTTCCTGGAAATGAAATTGGCATTTCCCCCACCCAGGAAAATCCGTAACGTGAAATGTGTTCCATGTTGGAACACCATCAAAATAGTAAAAACTGCTCAAATGGATCGAGCTCCTTAATTTTCTTAACATCCTGTGTTTAAATCTTATTTCTTTTGGAATTCAGAATCCTAATTTCCGAAACAAGACTTTTTTTAGAGAACTTGCAGAAAAAGCTCCTTCTCCAGATATTTTCTGAAACAAAATGTCACTGAATCTGATGTATTTTTTATAAAGGCTTCTTTTACGTCATATCCATGTTTCTATAGCTGGGCACCATTCCACTGAAAGAGCTCTGATCAGCCTTTGTAGACCAAAATACAAAGACTGAAATTAGACTCTGTGCATTTGTATAATTTAGCCATAGTCTACCAAAACCATTTTCTTTAAATAATTCCTTTAAGTTTCTTTAGGAAAGGCACAACTTCAAGAACAGTCATGTTTAAACAAAGTATCTCTGGTTTTTGACTCTAAAATCTCAAACTCAACCAAGTCTTATTTAGTCCTAAAAGCAAAAAGGGAAATAGTAGCCAGCTTTGATATTTTCTACAGCACTGAAAAACTAAAATGCCTCAAGGACGCTACATGCACATGTGTAAAACCGGATTAAGTAAGTTAGCAGAACTGAAGAAAAATGGCTTTGCTCACATCAACCAGTGTAAGATAACCTCTGATTTAAATCTACCTTCTTCATTAAATGGTGACATTCACACTTCTTAATGTATGTAATGAAATGGAAATTAGATGTTTGTCTTTTAGGAAAGGATGGATGAAGAGGATAAAGGCACAGGGTGAAGGTTCCTGGAGTTTCTCCTTTTCTCATTCAGTCACAGTGGTCCAGAAAATTTGCCTGTCTTCTTCAGATTAGTCAGTCTTGGCTGTTCCCAGAGCTCAATGCCTTCTGTCATTTTCCCTTTAGTTTAATTTCAGAGATGGCTTTGTATATAGCTCCCTGGGGACTTACACTGACTAATCCCCCTCTGCTGTAATTAAGAAAAAGGAAAAAAAAGAAAAGGGAAAAAAAGGGGGAAGGGAGTCATAAATAGGATTTATAAAGGGAAGCTTTTTATATTGAATTCTGAGAGCCACATTTTATACAACATGAATGCTGACCCGCTCTAAAAGGATTTGCTGGAAATTTAATTTAAGGTCTATGGCTAAAAGGGCAACTTTTGCAAACTTGCATTCATATTCGTTCACCTCCTGTTCTGTAAAGGTAGTTTCATTACTATCAAATGGCATGTTTCAGTCTCCACAGAGTGCTAAATAGCATGCAGCGCCCTTCCGAGCAGTTAGAGGAGTTAAAAACCTCTACATAGTCAGGTGGAAATAGAGAAAAAAGGTTTCATTTTCTGTATTTTCTTGCATCTTTTTCAACAGACACAGAGAAGTCATCAAAATAGCAATAAATATATACAGGAATGAAATAGCATTCTGTAATTTCTTCAGCTGCTCCCTCATAGTAATTTTTTTTTCCTCTATCCATCTTAGAACTTTTCCCAATTAATACTTTATTAACTGTAATTATTAGCAGAATAAGATTGCATAGCTACATCTTAATATTTTCTGAATTTCTTCTGTTCAGAATTTCAGCTGATACTCTTTTGTTTGAATCAAGTTTTAGGTAATGGCTAGTAATTACCTAACAACTAACATACCCTTGAACACATCTAAAACTCATCAGGTTTTGTTCACTTATGTAAAATACTTATACAAAGATAATATTTGTAAGGGAATGTTAATGTTCTCCCTAGTTTCTTTGATTTATTTCACTTGATAACCTTTACCTTCTGCATTAATATACAACCTCAAAGAACAGTTAGCATGAAAGGGGAAGCAGTCTGAGGCAGAATGGCTGACAAAGATCTACTGTTTAATCTCTTGGTTGTTGATGCAAATTCAGTCCAAACAGATCATGAATGTTCATTACAGTTTGGTGACTACTGTTTCCTTAAAACAGGGTCATCAGTTTGCTCAGCTTCTCGAGTAGCTTCCCACTTAGCTGGGCTTTCTTACAGAAGCTCCTTGTAGGGAATCACTGGTTTGAATGTTACTTAAGTAGGGATAAGCTCTTTTTCCCACCCAGCTGCGGCATGGTTAGTGTTTAACCTCTGTGTGTCCCTCTTACACACTAGTGAGACCCATTAGCAGAACTTTTGGGGCTGCTTGTGTCGCAGCTGCTTCTGCTTCTGTGGATAAATAGCTTTGTCTTCGTGGCTCTCAAAACGATCTGCTCATTTAAGAAGAGAGAAGGAGAAGTAAAGAGCATATTCAGCTTGAACACGACCTCTCAAGGGAAAGAAAAATAAAAAGGCTCAGTAAGATCTGAAGCACCTGAAGAAATCATCTTTTCTGTGCTAACCTGTTTTATTTAACTGTTGCTGAGTTTCATTGCTCTCTTAGCCTTGACTGGAAGTGACAGGAATTAGTTTTTATTGATCTGCTTTCCTTTGCTTGAACCAGCTTTATTTATGTTAAAACATGTTCCCCATACCTATTTGCTTATGCTAAGTGGCCTGTTGACTCTGCGTGTGTGAGTGACTGCTGAGATAGGTAATTGCATAATTTCTTTTAGTTTTTTTTATTTAAGGATAAACTGAAAATGTACCAAATCACTTTGATGCTTCTCATGTTCACAGGGAGTTGGTGCATTAATGCTTTTGAAGTACTGTGAAAAGTCTTTTTGTGACTGTATTCATTAATATAATTATAAAAAATATATTCTAATAGGCTGCTTTGTTAGCTTGATAGGCTCTCAAATGGCCTCCTCTCCAAAGCTAACTAGAATATCCACACAAAACACTTGACTGCGCGATGAGGTCGGGCTCTGCTGAGGCAGGCAAGCTGGCAGAGGTGGCACTTTGCACTGCTGACATGGGAAACCCCTGACACCAGCAATACCTATTTAGTGGGTAAAAAAATCCAACTCTTAGGACTGGAAAGCTGCCCCTTTTTGTGAAACTGTGGGGTTACTGCACCTGCCTGCCTATATCCATACAAGGGATGCAAGGAATGGCATGAGATGAGCTCTTCTGGAGGAAGGTAATTCTCAGTAGCGTTCTTGACTGCCGTGGTAGGAAGGGAAAATAAAGTTTTAAATGAAATGCTTACTCTCTAAGTTGGAGTTAGAGCAAAGTCCTACTTAGGATAATTTCTGACTAGATTAGATTTGTTCTCTTTCCTTTGTAAATGTATGTATTCGTTCTTCCAACCAACAAAAAGTTTTCCAGACAGATTAATGGTTCATAATAACAAAACATTTTGCTGTAAGTCTGACTTACTGCAGTGTCAAGTAAATAGATTCAGAAACCCCAGACACAAGGTTTTCTAGCCATCCTTCTACAACAGTTATGTTGCACGGTGTTCCTAGGAGACTAACGTTTCCATCCCTACCGGATAAATTCTCAGTTCCAGATTTGTGGTCTTGTACTGTGACTGCCCACCCGCAGACATACAAGGCTGGGAACTGTCAGCTTGGATGCTGATGCTGCTCAGCAGTATGAAGATCTCTCATAGACAGTTGATTTCTTTGGTGAATGGACAAGGCTAAATCTTGTGCACACCAATTGTGTGGGGTTTTTAAATGTAATGCCTGTAATATAAGTGAATAATGCCTTGTCTAACCATTTCTGATAGGATTTTTAGTCTGGTTTATCATTTCAGCTTTGGTATAACACTGTGAATGTTTAACTCATTACAAGGAATGAAATTATGAATACGCTGGGCTTTTGTTTTCACCGAGTGTGGTAGCTATCAAAATGACCAGATTTGCTCCCTGAATGCATCAATTTGCAGACTTCCCCCACAATGAGATAATGCTTCTGCCAGTCTCTAGTCCCAGGCGCAAAGCAGGCTGAGAAGGGAGCTGGTGGACAGAATTTCCATTACAAATAACACCCCTCTATTACTCTGTGGCATCACCCTATCATGGTCCCCTTTTTCATCATGAGATGAAACTTCCTGTCTAGAACCTGCATACTTGCATTAAAACACCACAATAAAAGAGCATTGATGAGTTTGCCCAGGCAACACAGGGACATAGAATCATAGTAGGGTTTGGACTGGAAGGAAACTTAATGATATCTCTTTCCAGCCCCAGGACACTTTCCACTAGATCAGGTTGCTCTGTCCACAGCCCATCCATAGTGGCTTTCCAACATACAGCATACAAGCAGTTAGCTGCTGGTGTGTGGAGAGTTCTCTCCTCCCACAACCCCCCCACATCCCCCCCTCCAAAGACAGAGAAGAGGGAGAATCACCTGTTATCCTGGTTTTCAGCCTGATCCTCATTTTTATGAAGCCATCCTTTGAATTCACTCAAAGATATCACATTCATGCAGTTATTTCTGATTTGAAATCACAGGCAAAGTGATTACTTGGAGGAATGTTAAATTCTTTATGATCTTTTCAATGGAATGGCCAGCTCATAAGTACCTGCAGGCAGGTCATTATTTAACTTCATTTTTCCAAGACATTTTAAATAACACCACTAATTTATGTGTGGATGTTTGTAGATTATTTGTCAATGTAGATAGTCAAGACCTGACTCAACTCTTAGCAATCAACTGCAGTGCTAAAGAGACAGACTTGTACTTGCTCTCTCCGATTTGTGACTTACGTCTAAAATACTACTGATAACGTGAGGGTTCTTGTGTGTTTTGTAGGCGGCTTCACTCCAACTTCCTGCACTGTGACTGCCACCTGGCCTGGCTCTCGGACTGGCTGCGGCAGCGCCGCACCATCGGGCAGTTCACCTTCTGCCTGGCCCCCGTCAACCTGCGTGGCTTCCTGGTGGCAGATGTGCAGAAGAAGGACTTTGTCTGCTCCGGTAATGCTGCCAACCCTTCATTTCTTTATCAGCTGATGGGTTTATATTGATGCTCACGTAAAAACAGGGGCTGGAAAATTACTATGTTGTGTTTGAATTGCCATTCAGTAGCAGTCCTGTTTGGTTTTATCAAGGCTAAACCGTAATGGAATAGATCAAATTGTTAAGTTTTTTTCAGCTTTACAAGGATTATTGGATTCCAGTTAACATTCCAGTTTTGAAATTATGTTTTCTTCTTTAGCGCAGCAAATGATATCAACATCAGAAATCAATTAAGTGTGGATAATTTGGTATTTCTCAAGGGAGGAGCTCAGGAGCTGACTGGAATACAGAAAAAAGGAAATACAAAATGCTAATTTCTGTTGATAAATCACTGGACTATAGAACATGAGGAGAGATTTTGTCCCAGGGACAGAAACAGGATGCTTAGGGAGCCAATGCACTTTGCTCTTCTACAAGTTTCTACACTGATAAATGGGGCTGATAATATACAGCCAACTCACAAACCATGTGTCTATATGTTGGGCCTATTCAAGAAGTCTCTGGAACTGCACTTGTCTCTTTCATTGTAGAAATACATTTTCTTAAAAAAAGAAGGGAGCAAAATAAAAAAAAAAAAAAAGAGGAAAAAATAAGAAGATTGGAAAAAGAAATCTCTGAATTTGGCTGACAGGAACTGATCTGACAGGGGGAGGCATGGCAGTGTGTGTGCTGCGGGAAAAAAGCAAGATACCAGGCACAAGTCTGGAGACAGTTTTGCAGGCAAATGGTAAGTAGCACAGGAAGCTCGTTACTAAGTCAGTGTGAGTCCTAATCTTGATAGACTGCGAGTGGTGTGGTATCATGTTCTTCATCTGTCTCAACTCTAAAGCTTTATCCTTTGTGTACATGGGGTGACTGAGGGAAATGCAGTACAAGTGCTCGTACTAGAAGTGTTTTTAGGGATGCTGTTTTTCTATGGTTTCACTTACATGTGACAGAGAAATGGTTGTAGTTAGAGAAGAAGGGTTTGATCACTATAACTATATCATGGATGTAGATTAATACCCAGCCCTGGGGCTGTGCAGGAAGTATTATGGGCACATGGCAAATGAAGTTGTGCGCCAGTGATTTGTGTAGATGATTTTCAGGAGTGGTGAGCAGCTTCTACGCAGTTGTAGAGATTTGGTGCTGCCCAGAATACCTGACAAATGACATCCAAATTTTAACTAAAAGTTTAGAAATCTAACGGTCTTGGGAGAGGAAGGATTGGGAGAGGAAGGACAAAAGAAATGGCAGAAATTAATGAAGCTATTGGCAGAATCTGATTTTATCACAGAGGTAACCACAGTATTTTTTTTTTCTTATGAAATGAAGTTTCAGATGGGGTCTGAGTTTCAGATATTTGGATTTATGATACAGTGAAGTGAAGGAAAAAAGAGTTGTTTAAATCAACAGAAGAGATAATAATTTCTGAATGAGAAATATAGCATGGACAGAACTCATCTAAATGGTTTTCTGTGCAGACTGTGGCTTCCAGAGCAGAAAAGATTTTTAAGGGTTGCCTTTTGGACCCAAAACATACAAGAAAACTCTCAATTGGCCTCCATTTTCAAAAACTATAAATCAATAGAAATTAAAGGCAAGAAGACTCTGGCGAGACAGTCTGTCAGCTGCATCCCTAACCCTCACTTGGGAAATGAAATACACTGCAAAAGAGATGTGTTTGAAGAGATCATTTTAGAGAAGGATTTAGCAGAGAACTCAGTGTGTGCTAGTTTGACAGAAACCTACATGGACAGCTAGTTTAAAGAGGAGATAAATCTTCTCTGCTCCTTATTACAGTTCTTAATGCTGATTTTACAGCATAATTTGTTCTTGTTTGACTATGAAGTCAAGCTGGGCGAATAGTGAACTGATCTTGTCCCTCTGCAAAGGAACTTTATACAGTTTAAGCTCATATGAATCACTGTAACTAGCCCCAAGCTGGCAGTGAAAGATGCTTTTGCATCATAGTTACGAAGAGCTGAAATACAAGGTAGTGAACTTCTCTGTTTCAGTATAGGCTCAGCACTTAAAGCACTTGTGGTTTTATGGCAGTGGGAATTTCATCACAGCAAAAGAAAACTCAGCTGTAAAATGGGCTTCATCGGAGTATCCAGTTCCAAACTTGTCCTGTTGCATGCTTCAGAGCAGAAAGAGTAAAATCAAAGAATTTTGGGAAAGAAGAAAATCCTCTTTGAAAAATTGACTTCTGGTTGATAGAATCATGGAATCATAGAATAGTTCGGGTTGGAAAAGACCTCAAGATCATCCAGTTCCAATCCCCCTGCCGTGGGCAGGGATATCTCACAATAAACCATGCCACTTAAGGCTATGTCCAACCCTGCCTTGAGCATCGCCAGTGATGGACCATTCACAACTTCTCTGGCAACCCATTCCAGTGCTTCACCACCCTTACAGTAAAGTATTTCTTCCTCATGTCCAGTCTAAACTTCCCCTGTTTAAGTTTGAACCCGTTACCCCTCTGCAAAAATAGGTGTGTTGGATGTTTTGGGTTTTTTTAGTTTTATCACAGATGTTGCTTTGAAAACATCTGTGAAATTTGGAAGTGAAATTTGGAAAAGAATAAATGACACACTGATAAAAAGTGCCATAACTGGAGCCCAAATGCCTTGATTCCTTCTGGATGGTGTGTTATCAGTCTTGTGCTGTGATGTTTAAGTGCAAAGTCTCTTAATGTTGCTGAGGTCAGAGTTGCATTCAGATGTACCTGCTTAAACAGATCAATTCAAATGGCACTTGTAAGCAAGTTGCGAGCAGCGGAAAAGCTATTCCATGTTTCACTTGTTCATGCCCATGAGCATTTGGGTCAAAACTGTGGATGAATGTGTAGGATTAAATGGTACACAGTTGC
Organism: Forpus xanthops; assembly: GCA_032466535.1. Lineage (NCBI taxonomy): Eukaryota > Metazoa > Chordata > Aves > Psittaciformes > Psittacidae > Forpus > Forpus xanthops. The sequence continues at coordinate 94,268 of JASSUY010035720.1, forward strand.
CTGGAGGTAGGTTTGTAAATATGTCTGATTGTATTTGAGTTGCTTAGGAGGCAAGGGAAAGGTGAGGAGCAGAACTGAGCAGGGCTGGGGCTAGATGGACCCTCACTGTTGGGAGAGAGCACTGAGTGCTGCTGGCAGCCCTGTCACACCAGAGCCTTTGGCTGGCTTTTTAGCAAGCTGTCCCCTCTTCGTAGGAGAGTCTCTGTTCCAGAGCCACCCCTGACAGAGCAGCCTTCCTGGGTCTGAGCTTTAAAGCCATCTGTTCCCAAAAGAGCCTCCAAATACACTCTTCATCCCGCACAGCCTCTTGCTGATCTCTGCGATGCATTCGGTGCATTGTTAGAAGGACAAATTCTGTGACACTAGAGTGAGTGCCCCTGTTGGTGTCCTACACATAGGCAGCATGATGTATTTCACCTCTGTCTCCACTATAATGCTGCAATTCACTGCCACATTGCTGTGACAAGAGAAAACAGTGCAATAGGCAAAGACTTTATATCATTGAAACACTACCTGCACTCTGATCCCGGGGAATGGTATTTTTGTATTCCCTAAGCTAGCAGAGAAGCATCTGGGGGTGCTGGCTTATGCCCAGTGCCTCTTAGAGCCTTCCAGCCTTTACTTGGATCAAACCCAGCTTCCTTCCCATGTTCAGATGTTTCACTGTTGAACTGGCTCCTCTTCCTCTAACCTTGTCTCTCTGTCTCTCTCAAACACACGTGCTCTCTCTCTGTGCCTATTTGTCTGTCTCTTGTCCTCCTCTGACCTCCGTAGGATAGTAATTTCATTTTCCTTTCAAGTAAGTTTTATTATGGCTCTTTAATTTTTCTTCTGCCTGCTCTTATGGAAGTTGAAATTAGTCTACATATTGATCAATTAAATCATGATGTGTTTTCTCACGTGCACTAGTGTGCCTGTAAAGCTTTGCAAACCGATGCTGTGGGTTCATGAAGTTCTAACACCAGCAACACCTTGGTTTTTTCAGTGCTCTATGAAGGACCCAGTGAGTGACCCCATTTGGGTGTTATTAAAATGCCAAATCAGTCTGGTTTTCCTAAGTGTATACATGAAGAAATAAACATGCATCTGAACTGCTTACCTAAGAATAAAGCCCATGCATTCAGGAGCATTGTACGTCAAAATGTGATGTGTAGCATACTTCAGCCACTGCAGTCCTCAGCTGTCAGAGCAGCTGGAATGTCATCAGTGCTCCCCAGGCTGCTGCAGTGGAGATGATCTGGTCACCAAGCAGGCAGGGATGGTGGGCTCGTTTCAGTGGGTGGTGGGAGGAACCACCTCTGTTGCTGCCGGTTCTGAGGCAGTACATTAGGACTTGGTGTTGACTCTGAAGGTGAAGATGGATACAGATCTATTAAAGTTTTAGCCAGTAGCTTGAGGTATTTTACAGTGGGCAGCATTTACGATGGAGTATGAAGATTAGATGAGATTTCTTAAAATAGACCAGGGACTGATATTTCTAACAGCTACTGAATTCACACTTTTCTCAGGTAAGAAGCAGCAGATTATAAAATCCTATGTTAATTTGGAGCTGATTTGTCCTCCATCTTGCAATATGAAATTTAGTAAAGCTTAAAATATGTGATTTTTAAGAACTTTTTTGAGATAGTTTTCTTTAATAATGAAATACACATTGTAGAGAGGGAAGCTGGATCCGATCTCTTTGTCATTAGAAACCATTTTGTCCAGTTCTTGATCCATAGTTCCCATTTGAAGAATCATTTCAGTGGAGGAAGTAACAAGTGGTGTCCCTCAGGGATCGGTGTTGGGACCGGTCTTGTTCAACATCTTTGTCAGTGACATGGACAGTG
>JASSUY010035721.1:0-11191 GCA_032466535.1 Forpus xanthops
AATCGCCCTCCGCGGCGGCTGCGGTGTGAGGGACGGGGGAGGGGCTGCCCGGCGGGAGCGGCACCGGCTGCGGAGCCCGCTGGCGGGGCTCACGCCCTTCCCGCCTCCCGCCGCCGCGTGAGGGGCCGGCCGTGCCGTGAGGGCAGCGGGCGGCCATGGCCCTGGTGGCACCGGAGACTCGGAAGTTCACGCGGGCGCTGAGCAAGCCTGGCACGGCGGCCGAGCTGCGGCAGAGCGTCTCCGAGGTGGTGCGCGGCTCCGTCCTGCTGGTGAGTGCTGCGACGGACCGTGAGCGGCCCGGGCGAGGCTCCGGCCGGCGCTGCGGCCTCTTGAGGAGGGCTGGTTCTGGAGAGGGAGACGGGTGCTTTGATCCCGCCCGGGTTGGGAGGGGGGATCTCGGCTGCGGGCCGGGCGCGGCACGGTGCCGGTGCAGCCGCAGGCGGAGCGGCGACGCGCCCAGCGGCAGCGGCGAGGAAGGCACCATGGGACGCAGCTCCCCGCGGGCACGGTCGGGCGCTCCCGTCCTCCCGCTGCAAACTTGTGTCGGGCGGGAGGCGGTGCGGAGCGGCGGGGCGAGCGGATCTCACCGGGAAGCACCCGGCCCCCTCCTCTCGTCCTTCGGCCGGGCGAGGGGCCTGCGTGCCTCCCGGCTCCTCCACCTGTAGAGCGGGTGCAACTCGCCCGGTGCAACTGGAGCGCTTTTGCGCGTGTGAAAACAGCGGTGCAGAAGTGATGTTTCATCTTACTACTGCCCCTACGCTTTACAACTAAACCAGGGGGATGTGCTTGCGGCGTCCTACGGAATGAAAGATGAGTGCTGGCAAGTGTAATAGGGGTGTTTGGAAGCTATTTGTCACTGTGCTGGCACATGGCAGTTAATCTTGCCAGTTCGCAATCAGGCTTGTTAATTTAATTGAAACTGCTGAGAGTACGTTTGTCTGAAGGTGTTAGTGAACTGAGGCAGCTGAGACAGAGAGAGGTATGGGTTTTGTCCTGGCTGTGCCCAGGTGACGACATCTTAAACAGCCTCAGCAAGATTCTTCAGAACTTCTCTCTTGGGGCTCTAATTCATGGTATGCAATTATATTCCATGTGGTTTTGTTATCTCCAAGTCTTAGTAAGCGCTTAACCCTGTGTAAGTAAAGACTTTCTGGTGCTGGGGTTCCTGATGCTGGAAGCTGATCTGTCGTTTGTTTTTCACTCTTGCTGAAGTATAGGCTTTTCCTAACTTTTTTAAGCTGCTTTTCAGAAGACTTTGTCTTGTGATTGTAATGTGTGTGAGAGTAACAAATGCTGTTGCTGTATTTCAGGGGCATTTCTGTGTGTATTTACTCTTCTATTATATACATTCTGTGTCCCACAGTTGTTTAATAAAACACTGGCTCTAAAGTTAAATAATTCTTTATTTAACTGTGGGATATGGAATATACAATAGAAGACTTAATACTCATAGTTCAGGGTCCACCTCAATACTGATGGTTTTCCACAAGACACTAGTGCGTATGCATGTAATGAACATCTGATATATGTTAGCAGTATTCCAGGAATCGAGTGTTTCCTCAGAATATATATATATATTTTCATGTTGAGGGAGTATTAAAGGGATTTAGATATTTTCATGACACAAAGAAGTGTTTCTTTTGTAGTAATTGGCAATTCTGACCTCCCCCTTCCCACCCTTTAGAAGTTTTTCTTTTTAGTTCAGTCATGACTAATGTCATTGTGATAAGTTGGAACACATCTGATTCTTCAGTTCATGCAGGTTGACCAGAGACATGGTCGGATGGTATGCACAAAAATCCAGGGATTTTTGCAGAATTTTAAGGAGATGAAAGAAGTGATGGTGAGAAGTGGTGTACCGGCTGACTTTGGTTCTGGATAAGGTTTATTATTCTAGGAAGCAAAAATAGATTTATCATTCATAGCAACTTCATGTTCATGTCAGGGTTGTGATCCTTCTCTGTTAGCTTGATGCATGGAGAAAATCCTCATCTCTCTCTCATACAGACTTGTGCTGAAGTTCACCTTCTAGTTTCAGCCACATTTTGCCGCTGCTGTTACGTCTTTCCTACTGTCATAAGTGCTGTTCATTTTATCACTGAACTCCTGTGTTCCTGCTCACATGCTGTTTGTCATGAATGCAAAAGCAAGTGATCACAGGTTTACCTTTACCTTCTTACCATTTCTTCCTCCTTTGAATGCACAATCTTTTTTTGAGCATTGTGATATTTGGAATGAAATTAAGTTTTTAAAGGAAGAGTTTAGGTGGGATAGCACTTGGCTGTAAAAGACTCTTAAAAACATATTTACTTGTATAAGCTTGACCTGTTTCTTAGCTGTTAGAGTGTCTGGGCTGTATTATCTGAAAAATTCTCAGGCTGACCTAGTGAACATAGGATTCTTACCAGTATTATAATAGTTGTGGAATACTCCAGCCAGATGTACGGCTTTAAGGAAAAGAAGACCCACTTTCTTTCCTGAGCTGCCTTGCAAAGCTCTGACAGGGCATCTCCCTAGGATTTTTTTAACTGGGTCATCAACAAACTGTCTTACTTAAAACATTGTTCTGCAGTGGTAACTAATGGGGTCTGTCTGTCATCACTTGCTCAGGAAGAGATGCTGAAGTTTTACGATACTGAAAAAATGCTGAAGCTGTCTTCCATTGGCTGGGCTTGAGGTGTAGCATTTTGGGGTAGGAAGGAATGAATTCAAACTAGCAGTTCTTGGTGGGTGAACTGTCCAGCTACGTTCACGCAAATATCGCTTCTGACTGTACATCTGCAGCAGAATGTACTGGCTAGTGATGTAGATCATTCAGTTATTACTTGCAGTAGCAGATAAAAGGGAACTGCTTATAAATGTGAGGTGGTGCAGATTCTCTAACGCATATTTGTGGTCACTGTTTAAGAGTGCCATTTATTTTTTACTGTCAACAGTGTATTGCTATACTTTAAAAAACCACCACCAACAGTAATTTCCCATGTTTAAATGAGGTTTATTAGATCACATTTCTAACTTCAGCCTGACTCTTCTGCTTTATAAATGTTCTTAGGGTCGTATGAAAGAGGACTGAAAGCAGCATGCCGGTAGGATGGCACGGTGTATCTGACATTTTTGGCTTGCTCTATATTGGATCTGAAAGTTAGGGGTTTTCAGCCATCTGACAGGCTAAATAGCCTGGCTGAGCAGTAAAAAAACATTAAGCAGATGTGGTTAGTCAAGCTAGTTTTCATTACAGAATGAAGCAATCTCTCTTGTCAGCCTTCGGCATCTCATATGTCCTTTCTGTTAGATCTGATTTGCTGAACCAACATGTACAGTTTGATTGGCTGAACTTGAAACTTCTTATTTGGCAATCAGTTTTCTACTGCGATAAGGCACATGGTATATTACCTTGATTATTTGCATTCAGGTTTTGCCATTTTCTGACCAAAGTTGCATCCTTGCTGAATATATAGTCTTGTGCATTGTTGATGTTGTTTTGACTTCAGACAAGCCACATGACTTAATGTGTTGTCTCTGGTCACCCAAATACATTTATGTCGGGGAGAAGGCTATAGGGATGACAGGCCTGTCTCTTAAACCACCAATCTTCCTCAGAGCAGTTTTCAGTGCAACTTTAGTATTACACATAATTGGAAGTGGTTGCTTTAAGTGGTGGTAAGTTACTCAATGCATGTTGCATACAGATCAGCAGGACTTCAGGAAGAGTATGTGTTGTCTTGGTGTGTTAATGATAAATTATCTCAGTGACAAATCAATGCATTCTGTCCTATATTAAATTAAGCTGACACTTAAGGATAGTAGAGAATGTTTGGCGTACCAGATTTGGTTTGTTTCTGTCAACAAAACACCCTTATTAAATATGCAGTTAACAAAAATGTTTAAATGTATGAAATAATGCATCAAAAGTTGTTCCCCCTATGTTGAAATTAACACTGTACAGAAAAAACTTGAGAGATGGGAGAACAGGGTGAAATCTGAGCAGGTCCTAGATTATTCTGTGCAGTTCTCCTTCTTGATTTGATGTATAAAATAAATTCATATATTTGAAGGCTGGAATCATCATATCATAATACCTATCATATCTTGTGTTTTATGTAGTAACTTAAATTACCTGATAGCTCTTGACTTCTAAAAGTTGCAGAAATTCAGTTTTTCAGATGTGGAGGAAAATCAGTACATCGTAAAGACAGTGCTTAGATCGCCTAATGAGTCTTTGATCTCAAACTCACTGATCTTTTTGTTTGTTTGGTTTCTTTTTTTGTTTAAAGAAGTCTTAATCTTGATTTTTAACACGGTGTCACCTTTGTCTTCCCAGTCCTGATCTCTGCCTTCTGTGAATCTCAGCTCCAAGAAAAAAGATCGATAGGTGCACTCTGCTGTATTTTTACAATGTTTTTAATGTAGTTTTTCAAAGAATACAGCTCCCGGAAGGACCATGTAGTAGTCATTTTGGGCTGATATTTTCCTTTCTGATTTGTGTATTCTTTCGTGTGCCCTGTGCACAGAGGGCTTGTGTGCTTTTCTGCAAAGTGGCTTCTCTGTATACAATGGATGGAGTGTTTGGAACCTCATTAACTATGAGATTTCTGTTGCAGTGTTTGTGTAGAAAGAGATAGTTGATGGCTTGCTTTGGGAAATTTAGGAATTTGAAAGTGGTATGTACTGCTGAAAGGATGGGGGGGGGCTGGTATCTTTTATAGCTGATGGGTACAGAAAAACTGGAAACAGATAAAGTTGAATTTCCTGTAAATGGAATGTGAAGTTGTATGCCTAAGGAATTTGGAAAAAGCAAATTGTTATGAATGGATGAGTGAAAGCAGGGATGTGAGAACTGGCACTCAAGATTTGAAAGGAAAAACCGTTGTTGACAATGAATGACATCCTAACACATCTCACCTTGGAGAAGCTCAATGTAAATGGTAATGCTTACTCACTCTGAACTATTGAACTTTACTTGGGGGAAGAAAAAACCTGATACTCAACCCTGAAGAAGTTGCCTAGCTTATGGTATGTGCCACTTACTTTTCCTAAAGGAAATAAAAATTGACAAAGAATAAGATCTTGTTGATAAAGGTGCTGATTTTATTTTAGCCAAGTGCATATCAATACCTTTTTGATTGGATACAAAATACTACTTAAGAAAACTAGCTGTTATTTCTGGCAAGTCTGATACTGCTAAGAAGGCTTACTGGATATGATAGACATTTCTGTGGTTGTGAAGATTTGGAGGCTGGGCTATAGTACTACGGTTTCTTTTAATAAATACTGTTAAACTTATTTGAATTTTAAATGTCCGTAAGCTTCTGCTTCGGAAAGGGAATTTGAGGGGAAAAGTGTTGAACAGCTGAATTTCTGTGTGAGCAAAATCACATTTAACCGTTGAACAACATTAGATCATTTTTGTAGCGGTACCTTATCGATTATTCTCTGGAACTTTTTATGTCCTGCTAGTTAACAATAATTATGTTTAAAATAGAGGAGTAAGTACTTTAAGAATACTTGTTTCTGATACAGCAAATATCAAGTGTGGAGTGAAGCTGGACTGGTTTTTCAGTGTATGGTGGCAGTAGCTGTCATGCAGCATGGACTAATACCACAATATACCTTCTATTTCCTCTCTTCCCCTGCTCATGCCCTTTAATACTCAACCAGGTTGACATATTTTTATCTCAATGGAAGTAGAACTCCTTACATGTGAATTAAAACTGGAGAATTTCACAACTCCATGGTTGGTTTTTTCCCATATTGGAGATCTTGGGCAACAAACTAAAACCATATATCACACTTCAGGTCATTTGGCTATGCTGCATTGTGCTTCTTCGAAAATGTTTCCAAAGGGTCTGCAGTTACTTATTTTGAAAACTAGACCTCTAATGCCTACTAGTTTTCCTGTTGCATAGGTGTAGATGTTCAAATTACTTTTAAGCATATATGGTTGTTGGACTGAGTCATCACTTGTGAATAGTGTGTGCCTAAGATTAGGTAACAATCAGATACATGCATGTATATGCAAGCTCAACAATTTGTGAATTTGGCAGTTTAACCAGAGATTTGTATTTTTTGAGATGGCTTTAAGATTCTGCCAAATTTATGTGTTTCCTTTAAAAATAGTGATGAAAAATTGCTGACAAATCATTGAAGCAAATAAGGGGAGTTCAATTTTCCAAATAGCAACAAACTTGATTGTTTCCTCTTGAGAAATATTGCTTTTAGTTGAGAATTTCTGTAACTATCAGAGGCAATTTGGTGCCAGTGGTCCTTTATGGATATAAAGAAAAGGTGTAACATCTTCAGTGCTGTTGTCCAGGAAGCTCTTACTTAGACCTGTAATTATTGCTTATGTTTGAAGACCTAACTAGTGCAGTGATCTTAAAAAACACTCTTATATTAAAAATATACATAAAACTTGCTTCCTTAGCTAGTGGCTATTTTTGTTTTTTGAGTGATCTCAAGTACTTAACATAGATACTGAAGGCAAAACTCCTTCATTTGGAAGTCGGAAAAGACAAATGAATTCTCCCTCACTCATCTTAGGTTGTCTGTGTCCATGAAAAGCATTAATTATGCAAACCAGAAAAGGCATAAAGTTGCACAAGTAGGCCGTGTATTACACAATGCATCTGTCATGGAAATATTTCTGAAATAAATTATATCTAAAAATAAGAAGATACTCCAATAATTATGACCATGTAACTTATTTTAGACCTTCATTTAAAGGACAAAGAGGTTTGTGCAGGCAGGCTTACATTCTGTATTAGTTCAGAGGTACTCATGTGCTGGATTATCTTAAATTTATTAATCTATAAAATAGTGGTAGGTAAAAAACCTACCTGGTTAATGTTATGGATAAGATTTCTTGTACCAAGCAAGGGCTAGAATTTAATTGGTTTGATGGGCTCTGCTTTGGAAAACAATTTACTAAGACATGTAAAGGTACTCAGAAAGTTGGGCAGAAGCTCTGAAGAGGTTTTTATAGAGAAAACCGTTCTGGAGTACAAACATTTGGTCAAAGAAATCCAACATCCTTAAGTGAGGTTGTCTTTTGCTGCAATCCCGTTGTGATCTGTCAGTCTGCTGGGGTGGGGGATGTGATTCTTTGATAGCATAAGGATGAAGTACTGTGTCTCTTAGAACAGTTTGTCATCTTCTCATCTGTGCCCAGTGAATCAGATATAAGAGGAGGAACAAGGAATCCAGATATTGTCTTCTTCGTTCTCCTGCTGTGTCCTGAGATTGCTGCCTGTTTTGGAGGCTCTGGCAGTTCAAGTGAGGGGAAAACGGGAAGAAGTCAAGAGGCTTTGTTAAAACCTGTGCCAGGATCTCTCAGACTGGTGAAACCACTACATTCTGAGTAGTGCTTTACTTATGGTAGTGGTGTTGACCTGGAGCTGCTGGTAAATACCCATAATGATGATGATTTAAAAAAAACCGCCAAAAAACCCAAAGGGCAGCAGGAGAGATCTCTCCAAGGGAAGTGGTGCAAAGGAATGCCATGGTTCTTTCACGCAGTGGTCCCTTCCAACCACAGGCTGGTTGAGGTTGGAAGGGACTTCTGGGGGTCATCTATTCCAACTTTTCTGTCAAGTGGGGCCACTTGTAACTGATTGCCTCTGATCCAGGCTAGTTTTGACTATCACCAAGGATGGGGACTCCACAGTCTCTCTGAGCAGTCTGTGTCAGTGTTCAGTCATGCTCAGTGTTTTGTTTCTTGATGTTCAGAGGGAACCTCCTATGTTTCAGGTTGTGCCCATTGCCTCTTGACCTGTCACTGGGCACCAATGAACAGAGCCCGGCTGTGTCTTCTTTACATCCTTCCTTTGAGTATTTATGTACATTGATGAGAGCTCCCTGAGTCTTCTCCAGGCTGAACAGTCCCATCTCTCCTAGCCTTTTCTCATAGGAGGGATGCTCCAGTCCCTTCAACTTTGTGGCCTGTTGCTGATTCCTCTCCAGTACATCCACAGCTCTTGTGCTGGGGAGCCTAAAATCAGTCTTGTGTATGCTTGTTCTGTGAGGTGTTAGTTTGCTTTTTAAGAACAAAGTAATTTTAGCTCTGTACTGAGGAAGTATAGGCTGGTGTCAGTGTAGATCAAGGCCTTATCTGAAATTCTAGTTTAAAGCCTCTGGGCTCAGGCCAGACTTTGGTTTTGGGGCCCTCTCTGAATAAGAAGGCCTATTCCTATTAAAAGACCAGCCAGAATTTCTTTCTGCTCACCAGCTGAAGGAAAGGATGTCAGGTAGCATAAGAAGGAAATTGCAGCCCCTGGAATTGTTGTGCCAAAAAAGAACATTAAAGTTGTGGATCATTTTTCTGTCTTGAGACAATGAGGAGGAAGACGTAAGTCAGTTGAGGCTGAACATTTCCAAAGAATCTGTAATTCAGATTTTTCAGGCACGGTTAACTGTAAAGCAGACCTTGTTTTGTTTGTCAGTGCTGTTAGTTCTGGAAAAAATGTCAACTTTGTGATTCTGAGTAAATCAAGGAAACATGGTTTAGGATGTCCTTTCTCCTAACTGCTTCGGCAGTACCCTTGGAAATTTTCTTCTAGGGGTGATTCTAGGAAAGACATGTAAACCAACAAAACCATTCATTTTTCAAAATACCTTGCTCTTCTAAACTTGTTTGAGAATCTCAGGGACAAATGAGTTTATGCATAAACAGTATTTTAGTTCCTACAAGTTGGAATCAGTTAGTCCCTTTTTTAAGTTTCTTCTGCTAAGGAACATAGTTGTTCACGCAGGGGGAATACCAAGTGACCTCAGGTAAAATTACTAACAATCAAAATATGCTTTAAGACACAACTCTTCCTCAAACGCATACAAAACAAGAAAAACAAAGTTCCCCCAATGATTAAAAGAAAGAAAAAATAATTAGAGATTTAAATTTAGTCACAACAAAGTTGAAAAGGAGTAATGCTGATCCAGAGATGCTAGAATACAGGGAAGCCTGTAATGTAGATCCATCAGTGTAAATAAATACTCCTTAGCTGCTGCATTGTGTACTTCTGGGTGCTTTTTGATACTTGGGCTTAACTACTTAGAAAGAGGTGGCATCTTGACAGATACTGATCTAGGTTTGGAAATTTGAAGCACACGCTAAACTGCTTTTGTACTTTCAGATACTCTGCAGGTGGGAAAGAGTTTGGTGAATTCAGAGAAAAGGTGCGTTTATATTTTTACTACTATAAAACTGATTCGCCAACAAAGAGTGACTATACATTATACTCAGAATGGATAATGGTTGCATAATTTTAAGTAGAGAAAGTATTCTGGTTACATTAGTGCAGGATGTAATACATTGCAATTTTTGTGTTACCATAAGTGAAATACAGTTGATTTCAGGAGCCTGTAATTCAAAGTACCTGAGTTTGTAGACATTTAATTTGGTTTCAGCTTGCAAGTCCAGAGCTTCCACTGCCTTTAGATGTTTTGACATTAAGGTACATGATGTTGCTACCTTAGTGGCTACCCAAGGTACACTGCCGATCATGCTGAAAAGAGTACTGAAACATATGAATAGGAAAAACAGGAGTTGCGCAGAAACAGCTAGGTGTTTTCAGTGGGAGAGGCAAAGGCTGGTGAGATAGCTGTTGCTCTTATTTTGCAGGTTTGTGAAGAAATCAAAATCCAATAGGAGATGCTAGCTAGCATTGTGGATGTTAGCATGGTTTTAAGGTGATGGAAAGATAGTAGCCCATTCTCCATTTTGATTGCATCGCCAATGCTGTTTTGTGGTCTTTGCTTTTTTATGTTGCATAGTGGTCTGTATATCCTTTGGTTTCAGAAGTACTGTTCTTCCTGAGGGTGCTGGTACTGATGGAGAATCTGCTTGCACTTCTCTTCGTGTCTTCCTGGGTGTCTTTGTAGGCATGGTTGTAAGTGACTACTGCCAGGCAACAGGACTGAAGCTTTGTGAAGATTGAAAATGACCTCACTTGCCCTGATACAATGATAAGTGGCATTTCAGGTCTCTTTCTGCCAGGTGTATTTGCATTCACTTTTACTGGCACTAACAGTTGTGCAGTGTAAGTTGTCTGATTTAGTAGGTGGTTTAGCTGAAAATCGTATTAGTATGTTTGCCTTTAAGGAATGTTCAAGGGGGTGTCACTCTTACTATTTGCTAGTCCAAGAGGGATTTTCAATTTGTGTTGGACCTCAAACGTCAGGGATTTTAAAAAGAGCATTCAGGTTAATGAAAAGATAACATGCATCATAGTTATTTGAAGGGTGCTATTCTAGTTTCCTTTAGAAGTTGTCTGGGGATTCTTTCTTGCCAGGCTTGTTGTCACCTTGGAGTTATTTGCCTGGTATTGTATATGGCCTTAGATGGCTCAGTAGTGTTGCATATTAATTCTTGCCAGCCAATGCACACATCATGATCCAGTAAGTTTTTCCTTGCGTGAAATATGAGGTTTCTGACAGGGAAAAACCAAACCAAAACAAAAAAAACCCTGCTGTATACAGTGTTGCTGGTAAAGTTCGGGACACTACTTCCAGCATTGTATTTTGGCAGATAACGGTCTGCTGCAGGAGAAGAAGAAGGACCTGAATCAGAATAAGTGCTGTAGTGGGATTAAAAGAATGTATGAACCCTGAAGCTTCTGCTGGTTTTCCTTGAACACAGTCAAGTTGCTCAAAACCTAGGTTTTAATATATGTAATTTTTTAGTCTGCTGTACTGTTAAGCATTATTTATTCTGGCATGATTTCATTAGGGTTTCTGAAATTAATATTCTAAAAGTAGTGACTTCTTCTGTAGCTCTCTTAATCACAACAGAAATGTATTATTATTATTATCTTATCAGCTACTTAAAAGCTCAGAATAATAACTTCAGCTTCAAAAAGCTGAAAGTTACGTGACCACTAGATGGAGTTCAGTGAGCATATTTCAATACTAGAAATCAATGTTAGGGCTTGAAACGCAAAACATTTAAAAGGGCTAGCTGGTTTGTGTCTCATGCTTAACAAAAAATGTTTATTTAGAATCATAGAATAGTTTGGGTTGGAAAGGACCTTAAGATCGTCTAGTTCCAACCTCCTTGCCATGGGCAGGGACACCTCCCACTAAACCATGACACCTAAGGCTCTCTCCAACCCGGCTTTGAACAGTGCCAGCAGTGGAGCATTCACAACTTCCCTGGGCAACCCATTCCAGTGCCTCACCACCCTTACAGTAAAGAATTTCT
>JASSUY010035721.1:13425-31277 GCA_032466535.1 Forpus xanthops
GCAGCCCAGGATACGGTTGGCTTTCTGGACTGCAAGAGCACACTGCCGGCTCATGTTCATTTTCTCATCGACCAACATCCCCAAGTCCTTCTCCACAGGCCTGCTCTGAATCTCTTCTCATCCAAATGTGTAGCTGTGCCTGGGATTGCTCTGACCCAGGTGTAGGACCTTGTCATGGTTAAACTTCATCAGGTTGGCATCAGCCCACCTCTCAAGCATTTCAAGGTTCCTCTGAATGGCATTCCTTCTCTCTAACATATCAACGGAAGCTCACAGCTTGGTGTCATTGGCAAACTTGCTGAGGATGCACGCAATCCCACTGCCCTTGTCACCAACAAAGATGTTGAACAATATGTTGGTATGTTTCTTGTACTTAAAAGCCAGCTCAGCCTGTTCAACTTGCTGTCCAACAGGATGTCATCCTTATCCACTCATTCAGACCACATCTGTCTAATTTGACTACAAAAATGCTAAGGAAGACTGTCAAAAGCCTGTTTTATTAGTGTTATCCAATGTCTTTTGCTATCTCCTTTGCACACAGAGCCAAGGATCTCATTGCAAAAGGCAAACAGGTTGGTCAGGCATAATTTGTCCTTGATGTCTACTTGGAACTATCTTCATATTCTTTATATATTGGGAAATGGCTTCCAGGAGTGTTTGTGTCATGATCTACATGGAGATAGGAGTGCATCTGCTAAGCCTGTAGTTCGTTATATCCTCTCTTGCCATTCTGGAAGGTGAATATGCGGGTAACTCCGAATAATCCGTATCCAGACACTCTGCACTAGTTTCAACAAATCAGGTTCTTAAAGGTTTTAAGACCGAATAAAAGTCACTGTTATGGCCACAGAGCAGCTTCTAGTCTAGTTCCTTCTTTCTGAAGAAATACGGGTTCTTAAGGAGAATTACCTGGCAAAGCTCTTCTATGAAGTTTGCGTAAAGCAGTCATTGCAGAAACAGTCATTGCAACAGGAACCAGCATTTTCTTCTTCCTCTTCTCTAGGAAGTATTAAGTGTTGTATATACACTTCTTTTCCGTCTTGCATGGCCATTGGATCTTCAGTTTTTTGCTGCAGAATAGCTTTATCAGGCAGAAGTGAGTACCTGGGCTTTCATACGTTATCATCATGTTGTTACAGCACTCCAAAGAGTACTAAGCAACGTTGGATTTAATTCTTTGGGCTGAGAAGGGTTTAGGCTTGCATCTCTAGCTTTCTGTGCCAGTATACAGGCAGCTGCCAGATGGAAGGTAGTGCTCCACCTACAAATACTGTCACGTTTTTGTGAAAAGCTGAATTCAGTCAGGATGTGTTAAGATCTATAAGGAGCCAGCTGTTCACTCCTGTCAAGATGGCAGCAGTTTGGGCATGTTAAATATCAAAATCAATTTTGTACATAAAAATGTAAGTACACACTTCAGATGTTTTAAGAGATAAAGAGTATTTTTTGTGGCTCTTATGCTAGGACCAAATGCTTGAATCCTGCCTGAAGTATGCCATCTTGCAGATATGGGCATGTGTTTTATGGAATATTTTACTTCAGTGAGGGCACATCTGAAGAGAGAATGCTGATGTTTTGTGGAAACACATTTGATTGCAGGCCTCCCTAGTTTGATCTGTGTTCTCTCAACTGTTCAGTTTCTGCCTAGGTTTATTTAAGTTCTCATTTTGTTAATAAGAATTCTCTAGCATCCCCTGAAGATTTTATATCAATCCAGGTAATGATTCCCAAAAGACTTCTATCCTCATAAATGTTAACCAATGGCAAACAGAAACTTGTAAACATTTGTTAGAGTGGTCTGATTTCAAGCACACGTGTTTACTTTGTACTTTCTCATAATATAAATATAAGGTCAAGTTCCTCCTCCCTGTAGATTCTTCCCACCCTTCATGTCCCCATATTTATCTCCCAAGCTCTATTTGGAATGCTTTTTTGTTATTGTACCATTGTGTTGATCCAAGTGAGTTCAGTTGCCTTTTCTAAAATAGTACAAAAATGTGAGACTAAACTGATTCAATATATTCTTATTAACCAAATGAGAACTTAAATATATAGTTGGAATTAAATTTGCTCTTAATTGGGTATGAATTAAATGCCTCCCATGGTCACTTCCAACCTGACTTAGGCTACAATTTTGTCAAAATGTTTGTCTTTCCAAATGAGATTTTTTTGTCTGCCTGTTCCTCAACATCCTACCTTGTGCTTTAAAGTGAGGTCATTTTCTAGGCATTTGAAAGAGCTGTCTAGTGCATGATAATTTGTTGTAACTACCTTTTTACTTACACTCTCCTAAGGCATAAGTTGCTTTATTTTTCCCCTTCTCATAGAAATATTTTCTATTATGAAGTTGCTGCAATTGCATGGAAAACCACCTAAACAGTGCTTTCTTTTAATGATCTTTTGATATTTTGTTTGAAACCTGAAGTTGAGCAAGTCTCTGTAATTCTACGTTCTGTATGGGAATGAAGTGGCTTCTGCACTAGAAACAGTTAATCTGAATGCAACTTTGGGGGATGCCTTCTGTGGTAACTCACATATTTGCAAGGATGTCTTTATCCAACCTTAATGAATTGGGCAGAGCATTTCCTTCACTGATCTGCTTCTTGTTTTCAAAGAGGGTAGGAGAGGTAGAGAGACAGAAGAAGGTAGAAAGACATTGCTGATCAAGGTTCATGGTGATGTAGGAAGTATCTTTGTCCTTCAGAGTAGAATTTACGCCACGTTCTTCACCATTACCTTCTTTATTCTGCCCCCCCCCCAAAAAAAACAAAACAACCCAAAATAACAAAAAAACCACACTTTTTCTTATTAAGAGAACTGCCTTAACACAATTCTATTTCTTACAATACGTAGAATGTGCTAATTGCTGCCTTTGAGAATATGGGACTGACAGGAACTACTTGGATCACTGTCAAGTATTGATTTATTTTATTTTTCAAATCAATGTGACTGCATGTTGTTATGATGCATTTAGGGTCAAAACTTAACTAGGAGCATACTGAGATGTATTAAGTAGCCAGATGTTAGAGAAACATACAAATAAATATTTCTCCTGAATGTCTCATTGTAGCATGCAAGTATTTTTTTTGAGGTGGTTAACTTGCATGGAGGAAAATATGTAGCTGACATTAATCTGTTTATTCCCTCCCTTCATGCCTCACTTAAGTCCTTTTAATGTAGCGCGTTTTAACTCCAGTTAAAGTGTGACAGTGACAGTCTTGAGTTTGCAAGTTCATTCTTTCATCCAGTTTTACAATTTAATAAGTAAATACGTCTCAGTGCTTTCAGTTTAGCAGAAGTATAAAACTAAGCAGCAATCTCTGATGAAGTGATTGATTCTGTTACAGTGTGGGTCAGGACAGCTGGTTTTTGCAAATTCTTTGCCTTTAAAAGTAGTTTAAGAAACTTAACTCTTCTCTGTGTCAGTTAAAGGTATTTACAAACATGTACAACAGATATCAGTATGTTATGTGGAGAAGAATCCTGTAGTAATAACTTCAGTCAGTACAGGTGTGATTCCCTATAAAGCCAAGAAATTTATGTGTTACAAACTTCAATAGGTATTTTTTTTCTAGATGTGGACGTTGATCTGAGCTAGATAGTTGCATTCTTTTTTCCCCTTTAAAATGACTATTGATTATTCACAGCCAAGGACAAGATAAAGTTGGTTTCTGGCAGGTGGGAATTGACTGATCACTTTGCATGGGAGGAAGAAAGGAAAAAGTGAAGACAGCTTTAAGCTCCCTTGTGGTTTGCCTGAACTGATAATAACATGCTGATAACACACAGATTGGATTGAAGTGGGTTTGTACAACATGCTGATTTTTTCTGTAGCTACAGTGAGTTTAAAATTTTTCCCTTGTAAATGGAGCTTTTTGTTTTAAACACTAAAAAGCACATATAGGTCAAGCAAATAAATGTTTGCCAGTACGAACTCTTGTGCTAAGCATTCTGGGAGAGTGCTTTTCTTGCAGCAGATGAGGATTCTTTGTGGCTGGCAGCAGAAACTGCAGCAGTATCTTTGCAGTTTCCTTTCATCTTTCATTATGTTCTGAGGATCTCTGAAATACAGGAGCTCTTTTCCTGACCCTCTGGAATACCTTTTCATCTCTGTTGTGGAGCATAGCACATGCTGAGCACCTCCTATCCTCTACAGCTGAGGTATCTTTTGCTTTTCATCATCTGCGGCTGGATTTTTGGCAGTGTTTGGCTTAAGCAAATAGGATTACATTTCAGGAGCTGATGGTTTCTAGTCAACGATCACATTAAATGTCGGACGTAATGAAGATTGTACAAAGAAATATTTCTGTGAAGCCCAGGAAAATAATGCGAGTCGAGCAAAGGAAGAAGACAGTCTACAAATGCAATCAGGGCTGCTAGAAATGCAAAATTCAACAGATTTGGAATGGGTTGCACTACAAGTGTGATTCTGTTTAAAGGCATTCGTACAGTTTTTGAGAGAAACTGTGGTTATATTTGCAAACAGCAAGGGGAAAACAATGCCCTTGAATACACAGCGTTCAGCTTGCCATATGAAGATTCAGGAATATTGATTCATTCATCCCTGGTAAATACGAACTTGTTTCATTAACAATTTTGTCTGCTAATTGAAAGCTGAACTAAAACCAGGATGCTGTGTTTATTTAACATCTATGTACAGCCATGAATATGCTTTGTCCTGATTTTGTGGGGTGTTAGTGCATGTATGTGACATGTAGTACACGTGTGCATGCAGCTGTAATGTTAAAACTGAGAATTCATGCTCATGATACCGTTTGGATTTGTACTGACTGCTCTGAAGAATTTGTTCTCTGTGAACAGGATTCTTACAGAAGATAGCCTGCTGTTAGATCTTTCTAAACATGCTCTTGGAATGTATTTGGCACTTGAGTTGAAGAACAACAGATGATTCTGTTATTTGGAAAAACTGAGGAATGCATTGTTGGGAAAAGAGTAACACAGGATTTAAGGTTCATTTTTTTTCAGATAGGTTTGATTACATTTTTTTCACCTTTTTTTCTCTGAAACTGTTCTATTTCTGTTTTAACTTGCTGAAAGGAATGCAGGAGCATTCTAGAACAACAAAATGGTTAAAGGGAGTAATAACTGTTTGGCAAATCTGCTTTGCTCTTGAAGGCTTCTCTAGGTGTTGCCTGATGCAAAGAAAACAGGCTTTAAAGTGAGAGTGGCATCTTTGTACCCCCCAGGTTAATGACGCATTTGTGCGTCAGATGTATTGCATTTAGGCTTGAGGGGGTGGAATTGCAATACCTAATGTGCACTGCTTGCCTTAGAATTGGGCTAGCTAAGGATTTAAATACTTATTTAAAATCATTTGGGGCTACTTGTTAGTGGCTTTGTCGCTAGCTAGCTAGTTGGAACAAGAGGGGTGTGGTACATGGAAATAGCTGGACAGCTTTTGACAAGCCTGTAGTGCCTGCTGGTGTACCCATGCTGTGCAACTGCAGTTAGGGAAAGCCTTTAAGAATTTCACTAAGCTTTCTTGCCTCTATGGTGGTCAGGTCTTTTCTAGCTGAACTCAAATATAAGAAACAAAGGTGTGTGTATGGATGTACCTGTATGTGTGTCTGTGTCTGTATATATATGTGCACTCACACACACATATATGTATGTTTATGTACATTGATACGCATATATAAGCTTCCAGGAAAAAAATTGAGAATAATCTGAACTGCCTTCAGATGCTTTAAATAACAGAGTATGTTTATTACCCATCATAAAGTGTTGCTTTTTCTTAATATGGTTTGATATTAAAAATAAAATGGCTTCCTCTAGGTATTAGAAGCCTTTTTACACTGTTGGCCATTTTTAAGTTAGCCTCATACAGATGGTTCTTAGACATTTAAACTCTGGACAATGAATGCTTTCAGTAACTTCTGTACTCCATTGGATTTAAGATCTATCACCTTTACTGGCCTTGAATTCTACATTTAGTTTGATAAGTGAATGAAGAAATACTTTTTTTTTTTAAATATAATGGGTTTTTTGCCTTTGTTTCATGTGGTATTGTTCCAGCAATAATTCCTCTGTAATTTGACAATACAGAACTGGCTTGCAGACTAGCAAGATAAAGCACAAAGCATGCTTAATAAGTGCTTTAGAGTTGAAGTTTCACATCTGTCACTTAGGACTTTTTTTTTTGTTCTCCCAGCTCCAAAATTTCTAGATGCTTTTAAAAAGTGATACTGTTTTTTTTTTGTGTTTTTTATTTCCTGTCTGGCTTTGTTGGCTTGGTTTAACTGGAAGTAGTGGGTCAAGATAAGCTTCTTTCTGGGGTAAATACCTGAAGGTTGGTATGGAAGAGTGCATGGAATTAAGGGGTCAGAATGACTCCTGCTCGTTGTACTGGTCTAGCGTACAAGTAAGTGGGACTTCATTAAAAGGTCACACTCTTGATAACCAGAGCTGGCACTGGCTGTTGCTGCCTGAGGTTGGAGGAGCAGTTGCTACTGCACTTACCCTGAAGAGTGGCAAGCAGGGTTCTCTGAAAAGTGGGGAGAGTGGGAAAGATACTACAGTCCTGGCAACAGTGGCAAGTGATTTTAGGAAACTCTCTATACAAAGAACTATTAAATTATATAATTTTTGTATTCTTTGCTATAAAAGCTAATTTGGCCAGCTCTTCCTCCTCTGAAGAGGAGGCTTTCAGGAGGAGAAATTGCCTTGCTTCTCACTGAGAAGCCGTGCAGAGAGTTGAAGACTTGCAGGAATCCTCTGGACAAAAACTGTATGGTCAAGACCGAAAAGGAGTTGGCAGTATGTCACTTCCCTGTGTTTTCTTTTTCAGCTGTTTGTCCCCTCTGAAACACGTATTTGAGCTGCAATATCTTGCCTCTGCCTTTTTGGCTGTACCTGTTACATGGTCTTTTTGGCTATTTTGGATCAAGTATCTCCTGATACAGAACTATTGTCAGAACACCACTGAATTTCAGGGAGTCATTTAAAGCCAAGAATATATTTCTCTTGCAAAACCAGTTTGGAAAACCTGTGAAAATTTCCTGTGATCAGAAAGCTCTTAGGAAGTAACTCTCGTGGAAGGAGAAGTCTTCTGTGGAGAAATAAGGAGACAGAAGTAGTTGATTTAGCGTACAGTTTTCTTATTTAACCCTGTAATCCAGAGGTCAGGAGGTTATAGCTGAAGTCTAATTAAATGTAATTGAAGATTTATATTAAGCAGGCCTGCTCTTTTGATTGCTTGAAGGAAAGATAAAATGAAGCCTGGGTGAGAATGTCTTTTGAATAAAGCAGTTTATTTCCATCCATCTGATATCATTCAAACTTGCAATGGAGGTGCTATATCTTATCCTTGGGAATGTTTCTGTCACATACGCTTTATCTTGGTAGAACACAGGATCTTCTAGGATCTTTATGTCCGCATAGATAAAAATAAATGTTCTAGTAAAATGTTGTAAGTTTAGTTTGTGCAGTATTAAATGTTACTTCAATATTAATGAAAATATGTTTTCCCTAAATGTCCACTAGGGCATATTTATTCCCTGCAAATATTGACAAAGCATTCTGTATAAATTTTGTAGCAAATTCAAGAATACAGTTTCAAAATAGTAGCTTGTATGCTTAATCAACATTACTTGGTTTATTTTGATTTTCCTATCTTATTAAATTCTCAGAGGGATATTATATTTCTGCTGTGTTGTAGTGTCTTAGAATTAGGAGGAGGTTTTCTTGTGGCCTTCACTTTCACATTAAAAGTCCATTTTTTTGGTAATCATTGTATAACCAATGGCTATTAACAATAAAATGTTACTGTATGGTTTCGAGCGTAAACCATACAGTTTCAGACGGTAGACAAGGATGGAAAATGAGCAAGGAAGAATGATGTGGTGGGTATAAAACAACATTTTTAATGCTCTTGATAATAAGCCCCTTGAAGTATTTGAAGGAGCATGCTAGGAGAGTCTGCTAGCAATGCCAGTGCAGGAGCTAGGCAATTGTAAAGTGAGACAAGCTGGACTAACGGACACTGACTTTGTTGCTGGTTTTGTTATATTTGTCCGAAAATTGAAAGCAACTTGCTTTTTTCCCTGCTTGCAATGCTTTTTGCTCAGTTTGCTTCTAATGGCCTATTCAACACTTCAGTTTCTGTTGTTGAAGTTTAGGACCTTGTAGTTTGGTAAACATAGTTAAGGTAGTTTTGTAGCTGTTGTGTGTGCAAGGTGTGGCCTAATAATTTTAAGTAGCCATTTGATTTACTGCCTGATGGGAAAAATAGTCTTGAGTAACTGTAACTTAATTTCTGCTTACATGATTTCTGAGAAGATAATGCAGGGCATTTTGAAATAGTGAATGTCCAGCTTTTAATGGGATAGATTTATGTATTTGCTGGAAAAAGAACTGCTAACTTTATATTCTAGTAACTGCACTTTCTTACTCTGTGTCACCTGTCGACTTGACAGCAATGTCATCATTAGGTGTTACTGAGGTGTTGGGTGACTGCTCTGTGCTGCTCATGAGTCATTTGGTTTATTAATAAACTGAAACTGTGACATCTTTAAGATGGTGCATGCAGGAAGATTGACTAATGACAGCATTGAGCTATATCATTCTCGAAATAACTTCACAGCAGACACTCAAGTTCCAAATATTTTGATTTCAGAATAATAACTTATATGAGTGATTTAAAAAATACTCCTTTTGATGTGATGTGTTGAAAATAAACCTTTAAACATTCATTTATTAACAGTCCTTATATTAAGGCCCGTTCTTGCTGTCTGAATGAACAAATTAATATCAACTTGTTTGTCTACTAAACTTTTCTACTTTAAATAAAGTAGGAATATATAAAAGAGAGACTTCTAAGGAAGTAATTCTGCTGAGTAAGTGGATTTTTTTTTTTTAAGGGGTTTAAACAGCTTATGCAACAATTCTGTAATGGGGTGCGGATAATTTGTATGGCTTAGTGTGTTATTTCACTCATAACTTGCTTCGACTTGTAACTGTATTACAAGTGGCTTTTATTCATCAGCAACTGGATCATTAGACCTCATTAAGCCTCTTAAAGAAGAAACAGATGTATAAGAACAGCATCTAACTGTTGCATAGTTTTTCATGGGTGAATGGAATGAGAGCAATCCTTTTATCTGCTTTCATCTTACTGCTTTGATTGAATAAAAACCTGGTGTCCTACATGCTGGCTTGTAGTTTTGGCTGAATCTCCTGATGGTTTCTTGTAGACTTTTTTTTTTGCTTTGACCTTTCTTTAGACTCCTTTGGGAAGACTGTTCAAATGTCCATCTGTGGTTTTCCTCTGCCCTTTCAGCAGGGGAAACAGCAGCACAAATTGGCCAAATGTGTATTTCCTTTAGCAAATGTACTTGGGAGAGTAATATTAGACATAGATTGGTAGATACTCAATGCACTGGTGTGCAAATAGTGAGATAAACCACCGTATCTTCAGGGGAAAAAATATTTAAGACTGAGGATAAAACTTGAGTGTAGTTGGTCAAATCAACAGGCATAAGTCATTGCTCATCCTTGACAACATAGGTTGGATCAGTGCAGGAAGATATCTGACCCCAAAAGTACAGCATTAGGTTGCATACAGATAGAAAACATGTTCCCTTTGAATGTAGCAGCAGGGAATCTTGGGGAAGCTGAACAGCACAACCTCAAATAACCAAAACAACCCTCCAACAACCAAATAATCCCCTCCCCAAAAGAATGAAAACCTTACATGATCTTGAGGATTGAGAAGAAGACACGTGTGGTGGAAATGTTGCATGGCTGGTATTTTCAGGACTGAACACACAAAAAGGGGGTTAACTTCTCTTCCTGATTAACACTTACTTCCATCTGCTTTAGGAACAGCCTGAAATGCTCATCTGAATCATCTACAGGTTCAGGTATTCTATTCTGTCATGAAATGAAATGCAGTTAAAGTAAAGGTGGGACCCAGCTTGTAACTCTTGGAATGTTCTTATCTCTTAGAACTGTATATTGTGAAGTTCAAGACAGGTTTGTGTTCTAGTTTAGAGGCAAGCCAAGATGTGCTTTTACTTCAGTTTAAGGACAGAGGTGAATTAACAGCAAATTGCTCCCTGAAAAAGTCTTCTAAGATTGGTGTTACTCAGTGGGAAGACTCCTGCCTCAGGCTTGCTTGGCACAGAACTGCTTCTGTTTGAGATATCTTCAGATTTGGGGGTTTGACTTGTTTTTTTGTGTTTGGGTTAATGCTTGCACTGTCCTATTAGATTCTGGTAATTGTGATGTATTGTCCAGGTAGGAAAAAAGCCATCTTTACTCTAATACTATTCTCACAGTCTGTCAGTCTGCTTGTACATGTCCTTTCTATAAGGAGATATGTCAGAACAACAATCAAATCCTTGAGCAGAAATGTGGGTTTAATCTTGAAGTCTTTAAGTTGACTAAATTCCACTGATTAGGGTTTTTTTTCCTTTTTTTTTTTTTCTTTCCCCTGGGACCATAAGGAAGTCAGGTTTTCTCTGATAACATAAAAATGTCTGCTAAGATGCTATGAAATGAATCAGTCACCAGGTAGTCAAGCAAGTGCAGCTTAGTACTTCATAGATAACAGTATGCAAAAGTATGACATGGACAAGTTAATCTGTATTTTGCTTAGCTCTGCTGTGATTTAAAACTTTTTAGTTTGTATTTGTCACAGACTAAGAGTGTCCAAACTAAGGTACTGTATCTTATCTGACAGATGGTAATGGCCTAACTATTCCAGAGCATGCTTAATTCTTGCTTTACCATGGAAAGTCAGCGCTGCCTTGGAAATGGGAGCTACCAGCTGGCTGAGCCTTTCTCTTGAGCTTGTGAATGTATTCTTTCAGGGCAAGCACGTATCTGTTGGTCACTCAAGAAACTTGGCAGTATTAGGATGTATATCTGCAATGCTGGATCTTCCATTGACATGTGAAATGTTTTATGCCTTTAATACAGCTGCAAGGCAGGCTGCCAAGTATAGGAAGGCAGTGCTGGCGCTAGAGTATCTTTTACTAACACAGAGGAGAGCAAGACGTATTGGCTTTTAATGGTGCTTGTCAGTCTGCTAAAGTGGTCCAGAATTTTCATATGAGGTACTGCCTTAAAACCCCAGCCCAAACCAAAAACCGCGCTCCCCAACAAAACAAAGCATCAAAACTCCTCCAGTCATGCATCCTTCTAATTTTTGAAAGTTGTTTGTTAAGAAATGCAGTGAGTTGTCAGGGAATTTAAAGAGCCACAAAGGAGTAAAGGTGTCGGGTTTTAGTAAATTACGATGTCAAATCCTTCTGTTTTCACATGTACTGTACTTGCGAACCTACAGCAAGATTATTCCTTCTTCCCTTCCTACCCCCATTTGCTACAGGTTAAGCAGCAATTCTTTTGCTAGAACAGCTAAGAGAGACAAGTTTGATGGCTGTAATTACAGCTGGTAGATTTAGTGAATGCAAATATCGGCGATTCAGCAGGGTTTAGTGATATTGGTACAGATTGTAAGTGGGACTTGGAGAAAAAGAAGTGCCGTTAAACCAAACTGCTCAGTTTTTTGCTTGTTCCTACAGCAAAGCTGATTAGTTATTCTTTCTGCCATCAGAGTTCAGAGGAAATTCTCATATGCTACCTGTTCCCTTGCTATCACTTACTCTTCATTATGTTCTATTGTGCATTTGAAGCAAGCTTTTGGAGTGAAAAGTGATTCGAAGGAATAAGAGGATGTATGTGGGGCACTTGTCTTTTGGGCAGCAAATTTGCTGACTGTATCATTGAGGCATGCTGGGAATCTGGGAACTTTTCTACCTGTGTAATTTTGTAATTACTTAGGTCATTCCTTAAGGGTACATGGTGCAAGAAGAGAGACAACTGTTTGGCTATTGAAAGTAATATGAAAAGTGCTGCTGTTTAAAGTACTATGGGAAGCCCTTCAAGCCACTGTAAAAGATGAAATGCATTTTTTCCATAATGACCTGAGTTATTTTGCAGACAGGTTCCTATTTAGCTAATAATTTCCTGCAATTTTGGGATCCATGTTGGAAATGCAGTCGAATAACTTTTGTACAGGGACCTTCTTTTTGTGTGTGCATTGTTATCCTGTTGATCTTTATTCAGATAACTGCCTGATTTGGTACAGCAAATTGTATCTTTTTTTTTTCCTTTAATTCAAGTTAAATGGTTTAGAACTCCAAGTCATGTAATAAGATGGTGCATTTTCAGCCTGTGTTAAGGCTGTTTTTTTTTCTTCTTTCACTTTTTGAATCATAATGCATTCTTGGCAAAAACTTTAAATATACCTCTCTGTTAGAGTAACTTAGGTCTTTTGTGTGATGCCTGGGTAAGCAGTATCGCATGTTTCTTTGTTGGTTTTAATTCACAAAAAAAAAAAAAGGTATTTTTTTATATGAAATTTATGGATTAAATTATTGGGATAATCACTAAGTTCTCTGCAGAAAATAAGTGTTGGAAATACACATCAATTTAGCAATTCAGGTTTATTTCATGCAGGATGTAACTCCAGAAGTAAAGCTTCACACTTTCATTGCTGTTGAATAAAAGCACCTGCTCTAAAAGTGTATGTGTGTTAATGAAATGCAAGCCACAAATTACAGTAACCATTCAGTAGGAAGAAATAACTTCTGTATCTTTAAACTGGTGTTATAAAAACGTTGACTTTCTTTTTGTCTCTTGTCATGTTTAGAGAAGAATAGGGAGAATGATGGGGGAAAAAACCACATTTCTACGGAATTAAAGTAATCCAGACACATTAAAGAGAAGTACCTGACCAGGATAAAACAATGTTGTAGCTTGAAAGTCAAATTCTTTGTTAAATTAACCTGACAAATACTATTTAAAGTCTTTATTAGTGTGAGTGTTTGTGAGTGCCTAATAAGGTTGTGCGTTTCTGGCTGCAGTTAAGTATAATTGCAGCCCATCTCAATGAAACAAATTCCTGTTTGGCAGCTGCATCCTCAAGTAATGATACAATTTAGTCTAAACTGTTCTGAACTTCCGTTTTCTGAAAACAAAGGGGCTGGTGCCGAGTCAAAGTAAAGCGTAACTAAATGTTCTTGAACTATTGTCTACCTTGATTTACACAGGAAGATCTGGTTTTGTAAATTTGACTAAACTGCTGGTTTCCTTGTTAACTCTTCGTAAAACTTTAGAGTATGGTATTCTGTATTGTCTATATACTGAAGAGACTGCTTAGAAAGTAAGTGCACTGAACTTTTTTTTCTAGAGAAAAGGACTGAAACTTAGTAAATCATTATTTTCTTCTCTGATAGTTAATTTTGTTATTTCTTTCGGTCCACTCATAAGACATGTGCTTGCATTGTGGATGGGATAGGCAAACTCTTAATCAGATTCAATGCCACGATTGCAATAAACTGAAATAACTATCTTATGCAGGTATGAGAGCAGAGAGAAGGGGAAGAGAAAGGGATATTAACATCTTATGTTAGGTCTGAAAGGTAATAAACCTGTGTCTGAAGTTGTCCCTTTTTAAAAATACTAGCAACTAAAGAAGGGTATTTGTGCTTCTCCACAACTTGATCTGCTTTCTGCAGATTAAGGTGACTTTCTGTTCTATTACAGAATAGATAAAAATCCATGTCAAGTTAAATTTAAGATGTCAGATATATTGAAGTGAGATAATTAACTGTCCAAAGAAATGGAGCAGAGTGGAGAATTGAATGAAGGTGGTGGCTTAGTTTTCGCAGCTGTCTGGTTGCTCTAGTGGACAGGGAGTCTAAAATAGGGATGTGCTTCTTTGGGGAGTTGAATTTTCTCTCAGATGTATTTTTACTTGGTAAATACAGCCACTGAGGTTTATGCACTTTGAGGTTGCAACTCATCAGTGTAAAAAAGAAGCAGAGGGAAAACCAAAATACCCTTCTCAAAGCCTGGAGGAAACCGCTTATCATAGTTCACTTTTATAGGAGGAATTTAGCATATGTTAAAACTACTGCATGGAGGAGCTAGGTTAGTCAGACTTTCAAAATGACCAAAAGGTCAGCTAGGTTGCATGCAAAATTGCTTTGTGCTACACTGAAGAACTGTACAGAAATGATCCTGTTCCCGTGAGACCCCACCTGCAGTACTGCATTCAGCTCTGGGCCCCAACACAAGGTGGACGTGGGACTCTTGGAGTGAGTCCAGAGGAGGCCAAAAAGGTGCTCAGAGGGTTGAGCACCTCTGCTATCAAGACAGGCTGGGAGAGTTGGACTTGCTCAGCATGGAGAAGAGAAGGATCTGGGGATGCAGCCTTTCAATACCTTAAGGGGGCCTACAGGAGATCTGGAAAGGGACCTTTTACGAGGGCATGTAGTGACGGAATAAGGGAGAGTGGCTTTAAGCTTAAAGGGCAGAGATTTTGATTAGACATTAGGAAAACATTCTTCACTCTAAGGTTGTTGAGACGCTGGCACAGGTTGCCCTCAGAAGTTGTAGCTGCCACAGGGCTCAGAGCAACCTGGTCTAATGGAAGACATCCCTCCCTAGTTGCAGGGAGTTTAGAACTGGATGATCTTTGAGGTCAATTCCAACCCGAACCATTCCATGCTGAACAGTGTCAGCATACAGTATATGCTATAGTACGAGGGTAGATTGGATTGTGGAAGCAAAGTTGAAGCATGACTTGGTTTATAAAGACAGGAGTGGAAAATACTAACCACCAAGCATTTTGTAGTTTTGAATCAAAATGTGTGAAGATTTTGTTGCATTATCTTCTCAGGGTTTGTTTGGTTTTCTTGTTTGTTTGTTTGTTTTGTTTTTTTTTTTTTAAAGAGTGATGGGCAGTTACAATGCTATATGGTTCTGAGAAGGGAGGAGTGAGATCCTAATAGTGAGCATTAATAATGTGCAAGGCAGGAGTGAACTAACTGGCTCCAGCAAGGAAGAAGGCTGAGGGAGACTGAGTTTACTTGAGAGTAAAGTGCTTAAAAGTTGAAGGTATGAAGAGTTGTGGGGGTTATTTTTGAATTAGTACATTTATAGCGTATACAAGATTTTTACTGTGAAGATAATTTTTTGTTAAAGTAAACTTTTAATACGAATTTAGCACTAAGATTAATAAGAGCATCCCCACCCTACCCCTCAAAAGGAGCAACATATATGTTTGCTGCATTGATCCTCGAGAATGTACTTGGTTAGTGGCTGTTTGTTGATAGTACCTAAGTAATATTAATGTTAAAAAAAGTAATACTTAGGGTTTTATACTGCTAAAGAGGCCACATGTCAGTAAGTGGATAATCTTTACAAGAAAAATATTTTGAAATATCAAAACCTTGATTTTCTAGATGCTGAGAAAGACTATTGACTGATACGATCATTTTAGAAATGCATCTTCGGTTTTGCATTTGACTCATAACCTTAAGGCATTAAAGTGGATCCACCTTTTTTTTTTTTTTCCAGAGGAATACAACATGCTTAGGGGCTGGCCTTTGTCTGTCATGCATTCCCAACCATGACAGATTTAGCAAACTGCAGCTGAGAAGTTAGACCAGTTTGTACTTTCTGCTGCTTGTGCCAGGGAAAAGGCTATTGTTTTCACTGGATCACTGGGATGTTCATTACTTTCATTCCAAAAAGTATACGGGTTTGCTGCTGCTTGTATTTTCAGTCAAAGAATGCAGGCAAGAACAAACAGAAATCCTAAGAAAGAGCGTGTTGTAGATTCTCTGCAGGGCAAAGATGCAGGTCCTTCTGAAGTGGAAACGGAGAACCCGGTGGTAGTGCTGGTAAGAACTGTTTAAACAAGGTATCTCTTCTCTTTAGAAATTCCAGTTCGGTCTGCCAGTGAAAAACTGCGTTACCAGGCATCAGTGAGAAGTTCCAGCACTTGTGAAAAAGATGTGTTTAAGATTTAGGTTTGATTCTTTGTGTGTTGTCTGCCTTTTTAATTAAGGTTTGCTGTTCTGTTTTGCCAAATCCTTGATTCTCTCTGGGAGTGACTTTGGAATTTGATTTTCATGCTAGCTGCTTTTCAGTGTCTGTTCTATCTAGCATAGTTGTACAGCTCATTGAAGCTAGCCTGAAAACTATTTGTGCTGTAAACTACATTCTGGCACCTCTGTTTTTTTAACTGCCAGCATGTCTTTCAATTAAAATACATTTGAACTCTCTAAAGACTGTGTGTGTCACAGTAAAATTTTACTTAAATGTTCTAAGAACTGTCTAAATAATTCAGGTGTAGTTCTGTTAAAGGATCAGTTTTTCAATGACTTCAATACACATTATTTAGGTATTTAAAGTAGCTTTCAGTGAGGGAAAAGGGAGTATTTCTCTGTGTGGGGAGTAATCAAGAATGTTTCTGGGTTTGTTTTTCTTATTGCTGCAGCCTTAGTTCTGTTGGAATTTTAATAGTACAGCGAGAGAACATAATAAGCTGTAATGAATCCACCAATTCTCTCAAGCTAGGATGATAAACTCTTTTCAAATAACAGAGGCTGATTGTTAAACTGACAACTTCTATATCAGCAGGAGGAAGTACTTTGATAGTTCTTACTAGAACTCTAATTTTAATTAGTAATATCTCATACTTAATTGCTTCATTAAAGGATGACTGTCTCCTCTTTATTCATCTGGCTGTGGTTGAAGTTAGTGGGAGCTGGGATCCTCAAATTATGCTTCCCCCCCTTTATTACAGCTTCATGTAACACATTTAAGAATCACATTAAACCATTTTGTCTATCTATATTGAATAATACACATCTGTAACTTTATAGCAATTGTTACTGATTATAACTGAAAGTTTACATTTGTGTTACTAAGACAGATTTTCTTTTCCTTTACACTGTTTTCTTTAGTTCTGTTCTGTTCAGAGCGGTTGTTAGTAAAACGTGTTTTGTTTTACTTCTTTTTGTATGGGTGTGTTCTGATTTCTGGTCCAGATTTTCATCAGTACAATATGAGCTAATCTTATGTGTGCTTTCCTGCCTTTGGAATGTTTAACTTTATTTAGAACTGCTTTTATTCCCCCATGAATACTCGGAGAGGATATTAGTGTTTCTGCAGATAGTTAGAGTACTGTGGTTGATCAGCAAGCAATGTACTAAAATAAAAACAAACCCAGCTGTAAAACATTACTGTGCTTGACAATAACCATTTATAAAGTACATCCTTTTAATTTTCCAGGTGCTACTCCATTTCATGTTCACAAATTAATATACATGCGGTATTTGCCCTCTTTTTTTTCATTTTCAGATGAGGAGGGTGTGTTAAAAGGTCAATATTTGAAGGGAAGGACATTCAGGTCTTACACAGATCACATAAAAAGATGTCTTTATTGTCATTTCAGTTGCTATTTTGGTCTTAATCTTAGAATCATAGAATAGTTAGGGTTGGAAAGGACCTTAAGATTATCTAGTTTCAACACCCCTGCATGGGCAGGGACACCTCTCACTAAGCCATGTCACCCAAGGCTATGTCCAACCTGGCCTTGAACACTGCCAGCGATGGAGCATTCACAACTTCCCTGGGCAACACATTCCAGTGCCTCACCACTTGTACAGTAAAGGATTTCTTCCTCAGATCCAATTCTAAATTTTCTCTGTTTAAGTTTGAACCCATTACCCCTTGTCGTCTCATTACAGTCCCTCGTGAAGAATCCCTCCCCGGCATCCCTATAGGCCCCCTTCAGATACTGGAAGGCTACGATGAGGTCTCCACGCAGCCTTCTCTTCTCCAGGCTGAACAGCTCCAACTTTCTCATCCTGTCTTCATACAGGAGGTGCTCCAGTCCCCTGATCATCCTTGTGGCACTCCTCTGGGCTTCTTCCAAAAGTTCCATGTCCTTTTTGTTGAGGACACCAGAACTGCACACAGTACTCCAAGTGAGGTCTCCCAAGAGCAGAGTAGAGGGGCAGGATCACCTC
>JASSUY010035721.1:40788-53495 GCA_032466535.1 Forpus xanthops
AGAGGGACCTTGACATGCTTGTGAGGTGGGCTGATGCCAACCTGATGAAGTTTAACCATGCCAAGTGCAAGGTCCTGCACCTCTGTTAGGGCAATCCCAGGCACGTTGGTCAGAGAAGAGATTCAAAGCAGCCTTGCAGAGAAGGACTTAAGGGTGTTGGTCAATGAGCATGATCTGAACATGAGCCGGCAGTGTGTGCGCGCAGCCCAGAAAGCCAACCGTATCCTGGGCTGCATCAAAAGGAGCATGATGTTTTCCCCCTCTTATATACATTATCCTAGAGGTGCTACCGTCATCACTGATGGGCTCAGCCTTGACTAGCAGTGAGTCCATCTTGGAGCCAGCTGGCATTGGCTCTGCTGGACACAGGGGAAGCTTCTCTGAGCTCCTCTCAGAAGCTATCCCTTTAGTCCTTTCCCTACCAAAAACATGCCATGTGAACCCAATACAGTCTTGATAGAACTAAAGGTTGATTTTGTTGATTCATAGTTTCCAGCATTAACTTCTCTATAAATTGTGACTTGGAAAAAGGCCCACAATAGCCACACATGTATGCATTTATTTTAAATGCTTAAGTACACATTATGCTAGGACATCCCGCTACAAAATCAACAGTTCTTTAGTGTCATCTACAAGCATGTTTGCCTTAACAAGAACCCTAGCCATCTTATTACTTTGTCCTTAAGGGGGGTGGTGGTGGTGGTGGTGGTGGTGAGGGAAGTAACATGACTCAGGAAACTGCGTGCCGGATTTTAACATCAGTGAAATACATTATTTTTTAACCCAGAAACAAAGTCATTCACTAAAACTATCAGGAATCTGAAAACACCTTCTAACCTGAGATAAATAAAATGGGAAATCTAATTTCAAACAAGTTACACATTCACAGATCCTAAGTAAAGCTAGGTCTCGCTAGCAAACACAGTCTTGCAACGGAAAGACTGGAAGTCTTAAACTGTATCCATTACAGTCTGCACTGAGTGTGGACAGATTCACTTTCCCTATTCCATCAGGTTTTGATTAGCAAGTACTCCTTGGCTGTGAGACTTGGTAAAATGTCCTTTCTGCTGTGACCTTTGAAATTTCAACACTTAGAGCTACAGTTCTAAATCCCTGGTATTTGCTCAGGAACTAGTATAAATGAAAGAGTCTGTAAATTGTGTGCCTTAGTAGTGCATGTGAATCCTGGCTAGTGTTTAAAGCAGTCTTTCATAGGTTCACAGTGCAGTAATTTGAAGTTTGGGAGGTTTCGTATTTAATCTTCTTTGAGAGCATGAGGCAGTTTGTAGTTCCTGATGCTTCCATAAATCACATGGTAGCTCAAACCCAGAGAGTTGAAACAGTTCAACCAGTGTAGTTAAGAAGAAAGTTTGTCGAGAAGACAGTCCTTTCTGATTTTTCTCTTGGAATATGATGTACAGATTTAAAGTTGCCTAAGGCTTACTTCAGCACTCATCTGGGAAGCAGAATTTCGTGGTCACAGAGAGTTTTCCTGCTCTGTGGTAGCCTTTTGATGCCTCTCTGAACTCTGGCATAAGATAGGAGTAAGTTCTGACTTGATGGGCTGAAGTGTATACTTCAGTGGTCGAGGCCTTCTTCCTAAGTCATCACTTTAATGGTGCAAGTCCTGTATTTTTCTTGCTGGCTGATATCTGCAATTGAACTACTCTTCTTGTTATGGTGTGGGTTTGTTACTTTTCTTGAGTAATAGCTTTTATATGTAGTAATAACACTACCTTAGTACCTGTCTCCAAAATATTTGAGTTATGTTGTCAGGGTGGAATTATTTCACCAGTATTTTCTTGCCCATATTAATAAAATAGAGGAAAGCACTTTTCTACGGCATCTCTTTTTTTTACTGATTCCAATCTTACGTTGTTGTGAAAGCACGTATTACTGGTCCTTGAATGAAAGCAAATCCTCATTAGTTCTGAAACAGCATATTCACAGGATTTTTTCTGCTGAGCTTCAGTCTCAGTTATAGTGATATAACCGATGTTATAATGTGTCATAGTTCCTTTAATTGCAAGTCTCACTAATTGCTTTTGTTGTTTTTCAGACAGCGTTACTGAAGCGGCAGAGTCGATATGTTCGTTCAACAGTTCCTGAAAATGCAGAGAAGGAAGCTCAAAGCTTGTTTGTAACTGAGGTAATATTGGAATTGCACTTGTCTCTTTGTAATGAGAGTATTATACCTGAATTGTTTTTCTTCTGCTTTACTTACCCTCTAAGACACAGGGAAAAAAAAACCTGAAAAATATTAAATATTTATTGCTATTTACTTGTGAGTGACTTAAAGGGAAAATTTCCAGGAAAACCTAGTGTTTTTTTTCTGTTGGTGGCTGGAAAAGAAGTATTAAAGGATAGCTTTGAAGAATTTTGTTTATGTAATTGGCTTTTGCAGATTCTCCTCCCCTACCTTCTTTATGCTTCTGGCTTTTTCAGATGAACATGTGTGATTTCCATGCATATTACAGGGAGCTATAGTGAATCTGGAATGAATCATTGTGACTTATTTTTCCTGATAAAGTGTTTCAGCCCAGTTCTTGGTTTGTTTGTCATAATCTTGCACAGTTTGCTGGAGCAGAGGTATTCTTAACTGTAATGCTTGTAGAGGCCAAAATTCATTTTGACTGCTCAATCTGTATGATATATGTAGAAGAAACATCTTCAAACATTAAGTTTCTCACAGCTACTTGCTTATGTTGGCATTCTCTTGGTTCTGACTGTGTTGTGTTTAAAATTTTTGTGTTTTTTATATTATCTGCTGGTTTTCTACTGACGTACTTTAAGCTGATATCTTAAGATCTAACATAAGTAAATGTCTTGCAATTCCAAAAAGACTGAAGGACCTCCAAATAGCTGAAGCTACCTCAAACCTCAGAGGGATTTATCCACAATGATGAATAATACTTTAATACCTGACCTAAACAATTCTAAAATAAGCACAAAGAAGGTAAACAAGGGGAGAGGAGTGTTGTTGGTAATTCATAGAGTTTAGTGAGTTTCTATGGAAACAAGAGCTTGGCAAATACTGATTTTTGTATTTTGAAATGTCAAGAAAATACTTTGAATTAGTAGACACTATGTTTATGTACGAGACTATTCATGTAACATAAAATTCTGTACTATATGGCTTCTGGCAAGGGACGTTGTCACTTTTATCGTAACTTCAGTCAAAGCCAAGATAAATCAGTACTTTTATGTTGTAGCAATACGGGTGGAGTAAAATGGTATTTCCTGTGATCTGGACTAGCGTGTAATGACATAATCGCTTTTCAACAGCTGCAAGCATGTAGTTTGAATTTAAATACTAATTTAATTGCACTAGAGGTATCAGTATAAGGAAGAGATCTTTTTAGTTTCTGTGTACCACCACACGTGAAATGGAGTATTTTATTTTAATAAGGTATCTGTATGACATTGCTGACTTTTCTAAAGGCTCAGTCATGTTTTCAGCTGCAGCGAAATCCTGCTTTAACTTTTCAGACAACCGAAGATGGGTAATCCAGATGAGGGTATTCATCATTATCTGGCTTTATAGTATACACATCTAGCAGATGTTAACATCCTACTGAAATATAAAGCTTGTTGCAAAAAGCTATATTGCACTAGACTATTGCAAAAGAAAGGAAGTATACAGAATTTTCAGAGGTCGGCATTTAACCATCTTAGCTCATAAACAGCCATATCTCAAGAAGTTTTTGTGTGTGTGTGTAGGGAATGCTGTTAATTCTCTTTCAGTTAATATTGGTATTTGGTTTTCATTAAAACAGTGCATTAAAACCTACAATTCGGACTGGCATGTTGTTAACTATAGATATGAAGATTACTCAGGAGAGTTTCGGCAGCTTCCAAAGTAAGTATGTTATTTACTGGTATAATAAAGAAATGTATTAAGACGTGTAATATGTAACTTAAAGTATGTTTTATCAGTGTTTAGTAGTCTGTAGAGATGGTAAAGATTTTTTTGATGGAATTAATATTAATGAACTTTAGAGTGTAAAATCTTGTTAAACCATTTTCTGGAAAGGTACTATAATAATAAATATGGCCTTATTAATAGACAGGTCAAGCCAAGAAATTGTATGGTTGACAATGTGAAATGTAAACATGAAAACTAAAACAGGCTAATGTTTAGATGAAACTAAAATGGTGATATCCTGTTTTTGTAGCTTCAAAGGCAGCTTTTGGGACTCCTTCTAGGAGGTTAGAGAATAGAACCTGAGTTTGTTAGAGCAAGTGTATGAACTAGTGCAGATTTTCACAGGATGATTCAAAGCAAAAGCCTAATCAACATCTACAGACTTTCTGAGCCATCTGCTAGAGAAATGGTTTCCAACATTTTAAAAATTTCATAGTGAGATTATAGAGATTGGACTCTTAAAATATCTGGGAGTAGATGAATACTCTGTATCCCACAACTCTGGAATATCTGTATCTTCCCTACCTGTTCTCCTGGCATCTGTCAGTTAAGAAATAGCTTTCTTTCCCCATGAAAAGCGCTGATAAACTCACAGGTTTTGTAAAAGTCAGTATGTGGGTTTTATTACCAGAACAGAAACCATGATAGTCAATGAGAATTTAAGTAAACATATTGTCCTAAAAGGAGCGAATGGTTCCAGGTATGAATTGTTGCTCTTAAGATACTAAGAGTGCAGTAAATGGGAAGATAATAGGTTCTCTTTAGATACACAGGACAGTGGCAAGCAGAACAAAAGAAATACTCTGGGCAATTGTACAAATTAGGAAAATTGCTGGCAAAGAAATACATTTAATGAAAAATATATGCTTTTACTCAGTTATTTGTGTGCTTTTTCCGCTTCAATTAAAACAGTAAGTTGGATTTTTTTTATAGTGGTAATGAATTTGCCATCACAAAATTTCTAGTATTTTAGAAGCTTTTTCTTTCCTAGTAAAGGGACAAAATCGGATAAGCTTCCAGTTCATTTATATGAAGTGGATGAAGAAGCAGATAAAGATGAGGTGAGATTACAGTAATTCCTTACTTTTTCTTGCTTTCAATAAAGAATATTGGGTAAGGAGAAGTTACAAATCGGGTTAAGTTTTGATGTCAGTAAGTGGAAACAGAGATTAGCTTGAACAGCCTTATTTGGAAACAAATATAGTTATTTTACTTCTCTCCTTTCTCCTTGTATTCTTGAGATCTGTCACGTGAGTAGAACAAGTTTTGGCAGATGGTGAAATTGAAGTTTTAGTACTTGATAAAAAATAGCTTTCATAAAATCTGTCATGTTGTACACTGCTTCTGTGTAGATGGGCATATAGATAGAAATGTTTCATGCAGTTTAATCACCAAGATGAGTAAAATCATAGGTCGGTCTGTTCCAGCATGACAGTACACACACTTAAGCATATGTGACAGAAGGATACAGTCACAAATTAGCTTGTCACAAATTTGAGTATAGGATAACAAAAGGTAAAATATTTGAATAAAACTCTGAGGTATTTTCTTTTTTGTTACTGGCTTATGGAAACCAGAAATTGTAGCCTCAAACAGTTTTCAAGTATGTTTCCAGTGTCAAAGACCCTTTTCAGTAACTGCTTCTCTTATTTTTTGTGATTTAATTAATTTTTACCACACCCTGTTTCAAAACAGTGTTTGAATGCCAGTGTTTTCTTTTCTTACGAGTACTTGAACTCTTGCATCACAGAAAACAATTAAAACAAAATCAAATTATTATTTTGTTGTGGTTTTCACCTTTTGACTGTTCCTTTGCTTCTGAAGCACTGCTGTATATGAAATAGAAGTTTGTTACAAGTTTTCCTGGATTAAATGTGAAAAAGTAGTTTAGGGAGTGCATCTGACTAGGTTTATTCCTGAACAGATTGTCTTAGGATGCTATTTCTTCAGCATTGTTATTAAACTGCACTGTGATATTTGGACAAATAATTTCATGTATCTGTATCCAAATCTTCCTATTTGTAATATGGGGATAATTATGATTTCTATTACGCTGAGATTAGAAAGCCTTGTCATTATTTGGTGTGACAGTGTTTTAAAAAACAGTTAAAACATCGGAAAAGGTGATATGATAGACTAGGATTGTTCTAGGAAAAAGGCTTATGGCTAGAGTTAGTTAAACACTGAAAAACTGCAGCTTGCCTGTTACCAGGTGCCGTGTGTTTTAGTAGGAAGTATAAGTGGAGAGGACTTCCTGTTTCCTTATACCCAGTTTCCTGATAGAGCAGGCAGGAATGTGATACCTTTCAGAGGTACAGCCACTGGAGAAGAGGTCTGCTGCTCTTTGAGGAACTTAAAATATAGATACAAGAGAAAAGCATGTTAGGAAAAAAAGGGAGCTTACTGAGAATAGGAAACATGCATATCACGTAAATCCTTTCCTCAAGGGAAGGATTAATGCAAGAGGTTTTTCTTTCAAACATCAACATTTTTCTATGCCAAAAAGCATACATGCAGATCTTACACTAAAAGTTGTTTGGCTGTCATTTTTTGCTTTTATTTGTGGTGGGGTTTTTTGTTTCTTTGGGGTTTGTTGTTTGGTTTTTTTTTTTTTTTTTAAGAAAGCTGGTTTGTTAAGAGAATGATAGAAAACAAAAAGCTGCAAGTGATTAAAGTTGAAGGATAACCAGATAAAGATTAGTTTAATCTTGCATTATTAAAAAGGTGAGAATTACCTTTCCAAACCTAATTGGGACTATCAGGCCATCAGGTTGATGTTTATAAATGGAATTTTTAACTCAGCCTGGGGTATGGGATCAAGATATGGAATTGTTTTTGTTGAAACAGTCGCTGTTGAAGTAAATTTTGGAGCTGAGTTTGTGGGAAAGATCATTAAAAAAAGTGAAGCACAGTATGCAGCAGTAAAAATAAAAGTGAGGAAATTAACTTAGCAGTTGGAAACAGGAAATATGTTTTCAATGTAAAATTTGTGTGCTAACAACTGGGTTCTGGGTTCCTTTGTATTAACAAATGGTCAGCTGGAAATGTTCAGTGTTTTTTTGGCTCTGTACGCAGGAATTCTGCCTGAGAGAAAGAAATGGTGTAACTAGAGACACTCGAATGACAGTAGGATTTATTGTTAGAAAACAGCATGCAGCTCAAAAGGCTTGGGAAACAGTGTACCTCCAAGATGTGGGAGTGGGAAAAAGAGCCTTAAATAGAGCTAAATCTTAATTTTTGTTAACACAGGTAATGAAGGAATTCTTGTCAGGTGATCTATATATAGTCTGTGAAACTACAGAAAAGCATTGGTTGTTCTGTTCCAAGTTTTGATAACTCATCATCTACTCATCATCTTCCACTCCTAAAGGTGGTTTTTAGCCATGCTTTCCTTGAGACTAACTCCCACCAGCAGAGTTGGAAAATCATAGTGGGAGACCCAGTGCGTTAAGTTGTTGTCTATATATATTGTATAAGGAAAAATGTTGTCTAGTTAATAGAACAGGGCTGGGGGCTAATGACTTGAAAATGTGAAGCAAATAGACTATATTGTTTGGACAGTGAGACTCACTAGGGAATGTGAAAATTTACCATTTCTGCTCTTGTTCTTCAGAGGCATTATGTCAGATTCTCTGATAGTTGGTGACCATGTCATCCTTACTGGGACTAACTTCCACAGTATCAAGCTGACTAGAATTTTGTAGGGAACAGATTGTTGAAGCTTTGGCCTTCTGTTTGCAGATTTTGAAAGTTCATGTGCATATGACTATGCAAGCTAGACAGACTAAATAAGCTGTAAATAAACTGAGTAGTAACTTTTTACAGAATGTTCCTTGAATTAGTTCCAGAAACTAATTCATATTATTGTAAAATTTGGTTTTGATGTTCAGTTGTTGAACTAATGGCTCTGTCCCCCCGCATGTAATCAGTTTTTGTTGTATGTTCTCTTAATAGCTGAGAAAAGGATTTATAAAAAGTAGTTGAGGCACTTGAGGAAGGTTTTTGGTTTTGTCTTCGACTCGATACTCAGCTAATTTTGAATATTTGGATGATAATTCATCAGGAATATTTCTGCTCTAGATGGTTGAAAATCTTCCCACATGTTTAATTCATTAAGGGTGGTTTTTGTGTCAATATGGATTACATCAACTGAAAACAATATTAAAGACAGTTTGGTACTGTTCTAAAAGATTACTTGAACTGGTGATTTAATACTTACTCTGTGATGATTATAAGTCTGTCATTTTGATTGGTTTTGATAATAGAGTACTGCTTTTTCTTAGTTGTTAACATCCTATGGGTAATGATACTGAGTTCCACCAACTGGCATATGGAAGTGGTATGCAGGCAGTGGCAGTGGGTGTGATGGGTGATGCATGCATTGGGTCTGCTGTTTGTGAACTTGCCATTACTGCCAAGCTTGGTCTTGCTCTCTTTAGGAAGCTTTGATTCTAATCCATAAAATGGCAGGTCCAACTGAAGAATTCAAGAGTTAGTTCTCTGTAACTTCCTAAGCAATGTTGTTGAAATAATACATATAAAGCAAAATGGTCTGAGAAATCTCAGTTGAAGTTTTGGTCAAGTGTGAGTTTATATTGTTCTTTTTGGTAATAGAATTTGGTAAAAAGTCTTGTACAGGAAGATTAGAGTATATGAAAAACTTAAAAAGTAAATGTAATAAATATGTTGAGTTTTCCCTCTTTCTGCTATTTCAGTGGGATTTATCTTAGCTAGTATTCAGCTGTCTAGAAAGTAGATCATTCTGCTAGCCATAGAGAAAGCCTATGTAAGTGGCCAGGTTACCTGTTAAGGTTAGATGAAGTCAATCTCATCCCTGATTTTAAAATAAAGTAATTAGAATTACAAAGCTATAGAATTTCAGCAGGGATAATAGTATATTATTGTCGCTGCGTTATGAGCATAGCTATTCCATCTTTTAAAAATGACTTCTGAAATTTTTGATAAATGCAGCGGTTTTACACTGTGATGCAAAACTACTTTTCTCCCTTCCCTCCCATCTCCTTTTTTTTCATCTGCAGGATGCAGCATCTCTTGGGTCTCAGAAGGGTGGAATAACAAAACAAGGATGGCTGTACAAAGGCAACATGAATAGCGCAATCAGTGTGACAATGAGAGTAAGTTTAAGCATGTCTTATGTGTGATAAAAACTGAACATTAATATTTAACATGCCACTGTGCCTTTGAGAAGTGAACTTGTATGTGGATTACTTCTATAAAAAATAATAGTGTGGGATGAGAGAGGGAAGCTTGTATGTAATTTATATTTCTGAGATCTTAGTTTTCTTTTATTCTACTTAAATAAAAAAAAATGCATCCGGTGGGAGAAGTCCAGTGTGTTAAAGAATCTTTTTAACTGGCCCTTGTTTTGTTATTAGTCAAAAAGGGACTAAGTAATATGAGGTATTATTTGTATTGCTTCTTTACTTAGAAACAAAGTGAAGTTATTTTTATGGTTATCTCAACAAATACCTAATATTGTAGAGTCAGTTTTCAGTGCATCAAAAATTTGTTTGGTACAATCTTGCGGCAGGTTTTTAAGTTAGTTTTTTAATTTGTTATAATTAATGATTTCTGTTTTATTTTCTGAGGATACTGAATAGACCATGTGTAAAGAAAAAAACCTGATGTGTAAATAGCACTTAAGGGTTTTGTAATGTGAAGATGATGAATGCCAGCATTATAATTGTTTTTCTTTCCTCCTTTCTCTTCACAAGTCATTTAAAAGAAGATTTTTCCACTTAATCCAACTTGGTGATGGATCCTATAACCTCAATTTCTACAAAGATGAAAAAATATCGAAAGAGCCTAAAGGGTCAATATTTCTGGATTCATGCATGGGGGTGGTTCAGGTAAATACAATTATTCTGCCTGTTCTCTGGTTAATTCTGGTTTTGATAGGAAAGGATTTTTCTAAAAATACAGATAACTTGTGTCAGACATAGAGAAGTATCTGCTCTGCAGAGGAACAATCAGACACACTGTGTCTTGTAGGAACAGTGAATGAGTCTTTAAAGGGCAAAAGCAGGAGTTTTTAAAATATCTGAAAAGGAGAGAAATTACTGATTGATTTCAAGTATTTGTCAAAAATATCAAATGAAGTATTAAGGCAAACACACACAAATCCCCAATCTTAAATCAGGACAATTAATGACAGCATAAAATTGAAGTTTGTTTCTGTTACATTTTGTGCTTACCATGAGCTGTAAAATGTTTTACATAGCTTCTTGTGTGGGATTTTTGTTGTGGGAATTGTATTAAATTCAGTCACCCTTCCAAATGCTTTCATTTGACCTTTCTAATGCTGCTTTTATGTGCTTCTGAGGGCTTTTGTGAAATGTTTGTCAGTAGCAAGTGCCAAAGAAAAGATAATTTTCTTTCCCTGTGATTCTGTTGTGTATTTACAGTACAGCATGTAACTGTTCTGTTATTCATAGTATGCCTGGAAAAAAACTCCTGGGCTTTAGGGGCTTGTTAACGTGGGTAATTTAATGAAAATGTATTTTTTGTGTAATAGCGGAAGGTTTTTTTAGCATTAAGTTTTTTGAAGGTTTATGCAGAGAGTTACAACAGCGTTACAGAGGATTATTTTTTTTCCAAATATTGCAGTAATGTTTTCGGATACACGTTTAATAGATACTTTGCGTGGAAGGTCTTTAACCGTGATAAATTCAGTCATATTGCAAGTTCTGCATGCAGATTTACACAGATTGTTTTGCCTTAAGTGTACAATTCTGACCAACTTTAATTTGTCTTTTTAGAGCAAACCAGCAAAAAGTGTTGTAGACTTTGTCTTGCACTTAAGATGTATCTTTCCTTTTGTTCCTCAGCTTCCTTTGCTTTGGTGCCCCTCTCTCTGATAATATGTACTGTCCATCTTCTGGCCCCTTTTATTTCCCACGTAGGCAGTGGTTCGTTTCTGGTTCTCAGCCTGTGGCTCTGTTACAGACCATTGTGGGCAGACACTATATTAGTTTACATCATCAGAAAATGCTGAGATTTTCAGAACTTACAAGTGAAAGAGAACAAGCCCAGACACCAGTATACACAGGGCAATCCACCCAGCTGGAAAGCAGATGGCAGAAAAACATCTGCAGATCCTGGTGGACACCAAGTTGACCATGAGCCAGTGATGTGCTTCCTGAAGGCTAATGATGTCCCAGGCTCCATAAGGGGAGTGGTGTCAGCAGGTTGAGGGAGGGGATCCTTCCTCTCTGAACAGCTGATCAGCACTGGTTGAGGCCACACTGGAGTCTTGTGTCCAGTTCTTCTGGGCATCCCAGTAAGAGGGAGA
Organism: Forpus xanthops; assembly: GCA_032466535.1. NCBI lineage: Eukaryota > Metazoa > Chordata > Aves > Psittaciformes > Psittacidae > Forpus > Forpus xanthops. Next base: position 52,026 of record JASSUY010035721.1, read on the forward strand.
CATGGGCATACTGGAGAGAGTCCAGCAGAGGGCTATGAGGATGATGGAGCATCATTCCTATGAAGATAGGCTGGTTTGGCTTGTTTGGGTTGTTTTGTTTTATACTGAAGCATATTGAGACTTTTCTGCATCACAGAGAAGTATGGTCTAATAATAATATTCAGTGTCTGTATCACACATAGAGTCGTATATAGAGGCATAATTGCTCTAATTCAATGATTTGTAAAGGCTGACAAGTGTGATATCTACCACCTGTGTCAAGGTTTTATATTGTTGAAAGCTAAAGGTTAATGTTCTTGAGTACTGATTTTAATTGGAAAGACTGCCTTAGATCTGGAGTTCATACATTTGTTTGTGTCCTTACAGAAACACGTCTTTGGTAGAAAGCTTACTGCTTTGCCAGCAGTAGTTTGTTAATTGAAAAATCTGAGCTATAGTGAAACTAAAATGGAGTTTGGCATTCAACTTAAACAAAGAAATCCCCTGACCATCCTGTCTTGTTGTTGATTTTAGTGTTTATTTAATGAATTACCATTTTTTAGAATTAAAATTATGATAATGTAGAATTTTTATTTAAGGTTTGTGAATTCATTTCCAGACACTTGAGTCAAGCTAGGTAGCATTTCAAGCCCTGATTTAAATTGTGCAAAAAGAATGGTGGTAATGGTTGAGGAACAAAGGAGGACTTATTCACAACTTCTTCCATATTTTAAAGACTAATAGTATCAGGGCATTCAGGGTTGAAGTTGGTTACAATTAACCCTTTGTAGAAAATCCCAACATATAAATGATTCTCACTGAGGTGTGAATAGTTTAATGCTTTTTTTAATCAGTAGATTTTAGCTTCATTTCTCTATAAATACATGAAGATTTGATATTTGTAAATTAGATATTTTTGGTTTTAAAAATTATTACAAGCAGAATTAGGGCGGGAAACTGAAAAATGTGCTGTTACCTTTTATACTTCCACTTGTTGCAGAGGTAAAAACAACTTCAAAAGGTGAAATGGCAGAGAGAAAGTGTAATCATAATACACTTATTCAAATGATCAAACTGTATATTTTTTTTAAAAGATCTGCAATACATGTAGCTGTCTTTGTGAGTAGAAAGTATATAAAGATATAAAGATCTTTTATTTTCCTACAGAACAATAAAGTCAGACGTTTTGCGTTTGAGCTCAAGATGCAAGACAAGAGTAGTTACCTTTTAGCTGCAGATAGTGAACTCGAAATGGAAGAATGGATAAACACTCTGAACAAAATCCTCCAGCTTAACTTTGAGGCTGCAATGCAAGAAAAAAGGAATGGAGAATCTCATGAAGGTAAGCAGGGTTTCTGACAGTTTTAATAGTTATGTTCAAGGCTGGGTTGGACATAGCCTTAGGTGACATGGCTTAGTGGGAGATGTCCCTGCCCAGAGCAGGGGGGTTGGAACTAGATGATCTTGAGGTCCTTTCCAACCCTAACTATT
>JASSUY010035722.1:0-25718 GCA_032466535.1 Forpus xanthops
CTGTTCTTATCTCAACCTGTGGGAGTTGCATTCTTTTGATTCTCCTTCCCATTTCCCCAGGACTGGGGAAGAAAAAGGAGGGAGTGAGCAGAACTGTTTGAGGGGCCTCAAACCACGACAGCTCGTATCACCCAAAGGAGCCACGCAATTTTTATGACAGAGACTGAAGGTAAAATCTGAAGCCCAGCTCTTGTGGTTGCTGCAGTGGTGCTGACAGCGACCCTGCTTAGACAGTTCACACACTTCTTTAAAACGCTTTTTCTTAATAAAATGTATTCTAATCCTTCCCTTTCTTCCTATTACTAACAACAAATGCCATCTCAGTTCAACTGAGAGTTGGAAAATACAACAAATAGAAGAGCTGGCTATCTGGTAAAGTATGATTAAAAAAGCATCTATCTGATGTATGTCAGCTGTCTTAAGGTTAGAACTGGAGCAGCGCATTGGGACAACAGTACAATGTGATAAAGAGGCTTTCTATGGACTACAGACCAGAATTTGAGAGCCTCTGACTTGTGTGACCACCTATCAGTCATTTAAATACATACTACTGTGAAAAGCATTAAAATGAATTTTGTTATGCCTTATTTGTATATTATGTCACCCATTTCAGGTGTGTTGCAGAAGTGTAATTCCACTTGTTAGCTGTACAGAAGCTAGACATGGCCCTTATCTCTCCTGATAACAAGAACAGCTTGTCATAACAGGTGTATACTCTGAATTTTACACTGAATTTTATCAAAGGATGTTGTTTGCTATTCTTTGGGTGATTTATTTTCCCTCCAGTCTCCTTCAAAAAACCTAATAGGTCAGTACTCCTGAGATTTTGTCTACATAATTTCTTATTTCTACTAAAAGCAAAGAACAAGAAAAGGAGGAGAAGAAGGAAGAAAGGAAGACAAAGGGAAAAGGAGAGAGGGAAGAAGGGAGGGAGATTGAGCCTCAGTGAGGATGTTTGGTTTGTTGAAAGAATCTGAAAGAATCTAAAAGAATGAGGACACAGGAGTGGAAATGATAGAAAATATAATGAGCAGGTAACAGGACTCAGAGAGTCTGAAGACAATACCAAGTATGGCATTCATTTGTTATTTCAATAGAAAGACTATGAGCACATTACTTGCACAGCAGAAGCTTCTTTACTGTATTTTAATTATATATATGCTTGCCATAATGCATCACTCTAGAAGGGGAATCATCAGTAACTCACCAGCAATCCAGTAACTGGGCTGCAAGACTGCTTCAACTTCCTTCTTCTGAAGGGGCACAGACATGACCACACTGCTTCACATATTTCTGGGGAAAATAATACAGATCAGACAACTCTGGCATAATGCATAAATGCATTTGTTTTTCCCAAGCTGCACAGCTTCACACTTGCTGTTGTTAAAGATTTAAGATAATCAAAATTATTCACTTATTTTTTAATTAATTAATATTTCATTCATCATATGTGGATTATATGCATATTTATTTACCTTTAAGTTGTACTATACATAATCTTTTGTTTGTTATTTTCAGCCTGAATGAAAATAATGTTTTTCTTTATTTGGGGGGACTTCAAAAGAACCTCTTTTTACCATTTTGTTCAGACAGTTATGTAATTATGGTAAAAAAACCACAGACTGTTTGCTCAATCTAAAAATCTTACAGAGCAGTACAGAGCTGTTATTTTTCCCTCCAATTGTAACTTATCCTGAGCTCTTGTCAATTTTCAGGAACTATACCTCTGTCTTCAAGCATTGTCATGAATTTTGGATTGTCAGCTGAAAACACAAACAGAAAACCAACAGTTGCAGGTAACAAAATTTGATAGCAGCTCAAATTATGTATAGGACAGATGCCCAAGACAGTATTGGACATGATGGAAGTAGATGTCCATTAACCTAGAATGTAGTGACAAAATGTTATAAACACATTTTTAATTAACATAAAACTAACATCACTCATGAAAGAACTCCAGAATGGCATTGAATCTAGAGAAATCAATACTGCTTACTAGAGAAAAGGAGCACAAACCTCAATCTGCATTTGTTATTATCAACCTACTCAACGCAGTCTTTGCATCAGTATTATATACATGTTCAGTGCACAAAACAGTGACAGGATGGAAACATCTTTACCTATTATAGCATGCAAACTAAATAAACTCAATAGAATATTTTGGCAAAAAAAGTGTAGAAACAAAAAAAAAAAAAAAATCCATATTCACAGTCCTGACAGTGACAAAAATTTGTTGTAGCCTGAATTTTGTAGTCTCCTGTGTCTGAAATACAGATGATTTATTTAATTTTTCAGTCCAGAATGCTCATTCTTTTACAAAGCCTTGACACTGAACCAGCAAATCCATGATGTACTGCTTCTGTACAATGCAGGTATGGAAAAGACCTAATAGAAAGCTACATTTCAAAATCTACTGAAACACCACATGCTCCTTTCACATTATCTGAAAGCAAGAGTCAATTTCACACCAATTCAAAGACACCAACAATACCTATTATAAATAATCATGATGCAAACTATAATAATTGTTGTGGCATTTCTCTTCTCTGATTGCAGGATAATCCTAGTGTACATAAACTGAGCAATTCAGTTTCTGTTTTGTGTACTCTGTCTTCCCAAAACCTCAACATGGACTTATTAAGAAAGTAATACTACATACATGACACTTTACAAATAGTATCAAGTCAAATTTCAGTCTTTGCTTGCTGACCATTGACCTAACTAAAGGTTTTGACAATGTAAATTATAAGGGGATTCTTGATTCAAGTCCTGTGAATGCCCTGTGAATTTTATTTCTGACATATTTAAGTCTTCTGTAATAAGATGATTGCTAGAGAGGTAGAAAATTGCAAGTTCTCTATAATATCATAAAGAGTTTCCATAATCCTTCCCATCTTGCCTCTGCCATACAGATGCAATGGCACTTTGTGCTGTTGGCACAGCTATATTTATTCAGTTTCTTACTGATGCAAGTTGCTCAGTTTGCAGACATGTGGTTGATTTCTTCATTAGTGAGCTTCAGTTTGCTGATGAGTGTGAGTTGGTAGCTCATGCAGTCAATAACGCTCAATTTTCTATTGATGACTTTCCCTGTTCATACTGTCCCTTCACTTTTTCTGTGAACTTAAGACAGTAAAGGTGATGAGGTACTGGAATGGGTTGTCTAGGGAAGCTGAGAATGCTTCATCCTTGGCGGTGTTCAAGGCCTGGTTGGATAGAGCCTTGGATGACATGGTTTAGTGGGAGGTGTCCCTGACCATGGCAGTGGGGTTGGAACTAGATGATCTTAATGTCCTTTCCAACCCTAACTATTCTATGATTCTATGGAAGCATCAAACAGGTCAACACAGTTGCACAAGCACATGCACTCACATAGCTGCACTTAGCAAAATTTTCTCAAGCCTATAGAATGTTTTCTACATTCAGACATACTGTGAAACTCCCTCCACATTGCTGATTTTAACTCTTAATTTGAAATAGCAGCACACTGACCATGTAGCCATGGGAAGGTCAATACTGGACACTTGTTTTCAGAATGCTCTAGCATGTTCAAGAGACAGACAATTTATTCTCTGTACACACGAAGTTGTTTCATAGGAAGTGCCTCTAGCATATCTGGAAAATCGAATTACTACCAGGTTCTAACAGCAGAATCCTTAAATAGCAACAAATATTGAAACTGATATTCTGATCCCAAAAACTTGGCTATAATACCAAATAGACAGTATGAGCCAGCTCTAGAAAGTTATAACTATCTATTGGTGCCTCTTGCAAGATAGTCAATGCAAACTGCACTATTCTTTTGAAACATAACGAGAGTATACTATGAAAATCTGAGCAGAAAAGAGTTTACAGGGCAGCAGGTTCAATGTATTCTGGCTAATTCTAATTAGCCTATAATGCCTTTCTGAAGTCTCATAATGGTATTTTGTGTCACAAAGCCATAGCCTTTCCTTTTCCCCAAATGGAATTGAATAATTTTTTCTGCGCTCACTGGGGTGACCAGAGCAAGAAAAGACACTGCTGGCCTTTCAGTCATCCTGGACGTAAGTTCAAAAGAAAAGAGCTTCACAGAACCCTGGACTCTGTCTACACCTGCAGGTACTCTCTTCTGCTATGGTACTTTTCCTGTGACATAAATGTGACTTACAAACTGGGTGATGGGATTTTGGAACTGCTGGGATAGCCCAAGGGCTCCTAGTGATCAACAGTCAGATGCCCAATCACAGGTGAAGGAAGCTCCAAGCCATACAGAAACACACCACAAAGTTCAGTAATTTCCTCACAGCTTTTCTTTCTCCACAGATCAACCCTAAGTAATAAACCTTTCTGCTATGGACAACAAAGCTAATGAGCTTTGTTACACTGTATGTCCACCAGCTGGGCCATAACTATGTCCCCTACATCCAGATATTAATGGCTACAAAGCAGGAAGTGACATTACAAAGGTAGTGAGGCAGTGGGAGAAGTTGCCCAGAGAAATTTTGGATTCCCATCCTTGGCAGTGTTCAAGGCCAGGGAGGTGGGGCTTTGGGCAACCTGGTCTATAGGAAGGAGTACATGCCCATGGCAGAGGGTTTGGAACTAGATGATCTTGAAGGTCCTTTCCAACCCAAACCACTCTATAATTATAATCTTTTAAAAGATTAAAGATTTCATTTCCTCTGGATTAACTCAGTTAAAATCCACACACATTCTTCTGTGGCCTGTGAGAAACCTTCCATAGCCTAAATGAATAAAGCAATTATTGTCTAAGACTAGACCATTGACATCTCATGAGAAAGAATTTTTTATCCAAGTTTATTTCCTAACTCTTTTCTGGGTGATGCAACAATATCCATGTCTAATTGCTCTCATTTTTTGAATTTTGAATAACTAATCTCTTATTGTATGAGTTGTCACAGTAACTGACTGAAACCCTAAATTCTTCTTGCAAGCAATCTAAAGATTTTGTGCCAGTATCTACAGTTTGACCCATTATTTTCAGTGGGGTTAAGCTGCTTTGGAAAGCAGTATTTATTTATATGAGAAATTTCAGGTGCCTGAAATTTCCTGCACACAGAGACACACATGTTGAAATTCTAAACATTAATATAGATACATTTTATATTGTATATCTCATCAACGACTATTTGTTCAGACTTCCAAATCCAGTACTTGCTGGATACTTTTTAAGAGTAATTATGATGCTTTTAAGTATTGCTTTAAAGTACTTGACAATTTGCAAAACACTATATAAAATGAAAAATGTCAGAATTTATATATTTTACAGCTTTTACATTTAGAGAGACTATGGCTTTAATTTTACAGTCAGTATAACCAGGTGAGGAGCATGTAAGGAGCAGAGATGAACTCACCACATCAGAATTATTCATGAAGAACCACAGAGGAAATAAATAGAAAATCCAGAAATTCTTAGTTTCTAGTTTAATGTCAGTGTTAAAGGCATTTTTGTAATACTCTGAATAAAAGATAGTTCTTGTGTTCTTCAGCTTGTATTGACTCACCTTGACCAGCTGAAGAAATGGATTGCAAAAACATGTCAACTGATGAAAAAAAAGATTTACAAAAAAAGTTCTCTCCCATAAAGCAATTTACTTCCTAAAATCAGACAATGAAGAGAAATAAATTGTCTCTGTTGAAATTTATGATACTTTACTTTTACTTATTTTGCACTTTATCAGCTCTATTTTGCTAAAGACTGTTTCAAGACGGTTAAAGACTATTTATAATAATAGTGTTATTTTAAAATGTTTATAATAATACACATTTTTATATTACCTGTTTTTAAAAGAAAATATTATTCAGACCTCAAATGTAGGGAGAAAATGCTTTCTGCATTTTGACAATCTTTCAAATCTAAGCATAGTTTCTCTTTTTTTCTATTTGAAAAGTTGCTGTATTACCTCTTTAATATACTTCACTTTCTGTTGCTGCTCCCACCATCTGAACTATGAAAATGGTGTGTTTTGTTTTGGTTTGTTTTAACAAAGCTGTTATAAGGAATCTCTTATTCTTAGTCATTAAGAAAAACTAATGGCTCACTGAAAACAGTATTGAGAAAGTAAGACATAAATTCGATGTTAATAAAGAATTATAAACCCCTAATGAACTAACATGAAGATCTGTACCTCCACCTAGAGGAGGAGCTTCAGCTAGGAGGAGGAGTAAAAAGCAGAGGAGGCAGATGAGGTGTCTTAACACTTAAATAACTCGTTTTAACTCTTTTTTTTTTTTCCCTCTTAATATGGGATCCATCGACTAGTGTTCCCTGTTCTGTGAAAGAAAAAAGAAACACCTAACAAACACCAATCCCGGGGGGGGGGGGGGGAAAGAAAATCCCAGAAATCTTAAGTATGGCTTCTAATTTCTTAAATTTTCTTAATGATAAGATTCTTTGATACATTTTGAAAAGTGATGCAAAATTTAGTCTAAAACCTGATTTAAAAGTAAATTAAAAAGTTTTTAGTCAATAGCACTTTATCTATTGATTTTGATTTTTATATGACTTTGCCCTTGAGCTACTTTCAAAGTAGAAAATGTAATATGTAAAATATATACACTTGTTTTGACATAAAGATAAATTATCTTATTTCTGTAATCTATTGCAGCCTTGGACAGACACAGGAAAATTCCTAGGAGGCAGACAGCAGGTCTTTGAGGCAACATACAGCAGTTTGAAAGTCAGAACACAAATAACCTTGATATGAGAAACAATAATGTTTTTCTGCCAATTTATTAAATTGCATCTCCTTTCTATTCACATAACTTCACTGATCTGGGTTAAGCTTCAAGTGGTTCTTCCTTCAAGTTCTCATCTCTTCAGCACATAGTCAGCTACTGACAGCTTTGTCTCTTCTTTACAAGAAACAAAAACCTTGGTATCAATATATAGATTTAATATGAACCTCTTATTTTTGGTATCTTGGAGCTATCTAAAATGTAATTTGAATTGGAAAATAGACAGGTTCAATCAACATGTGACAGGTTTTGAAAGGACTCATACTTCCTTATTACCATATTTAAGATACAGAATAAAAAGTAAAAGGTGGAAAAAAAAGCATACAGTAAACTTAAAAGCAGTTAGTTGAAGGATCAGTGTGTAGGACAATGACCAACAACTAGTGAACACGATAATGCATATGCATGTAATGATATTAAAAACAATCAGATAAGCAAGATTGTTTCATTATATTCTGCATGATCACCTGCAATAGTACAGTTTTTATATATTTTTTAATATGTTTAAGAATTGGCTCAACAATATGCCACACAGTATTCAGCATGCAGTCCTCCCATTGTCTCAGAATACATCTATGCTTTTCAATTTTAATTTTTTGTTCCTTTGGCTCATGACAGATATTTTCAGAGATTTCAACACAGTGGAAAAGTGGCAAGGACATAAGGGGATAAAAGCAATTAACTTACTGAAATAAAATAATCAACATAATACCAGACAGCAAGGGGTTTCTTATGTAGCTACAGATTTATCAGTACCTGAGTGAGGAAATTCTAAGCTATCTGTGGCCATACCACTGAAGTAGTGATTGCATTAAACATGTATCCCAGATGCTTTGTGCTCCACTGACACAAAGCAGTCATACAGAACAGTGTACAGCAACTGGGACAGACACATGAAATGAGATTTCTCAGAGTTTATACATAAATTCCTGAACTGATAATAGTACTAGGTGTAGAACAATCACAGCCATTGTAATTACTCCTAAATCCAGACCAAGTCTTTTATTTCCATTACTACCATAATTTCTTTATAATCTTTCTCATCGCACTGTATACAGGTATTACCACAGAGCCTGCTTCTGTAGAACAATGCAAATCAACAGCAGTACCGGTACACTGAAACTTTCCACTAGTTGATCTCAATAGCTTGTATGAACACTAATAGGGGAAAAGCTTAACAATGTTGTGGATGATGTACACATAACACTGCTGCAATTTAAATGTGACATGTTTGATTGGTGGACATTGTAGTGACACTGGGGAACCTAAATTGGATGTGGAGACCTGGAGTATTTATTTGCATGTTAATACACTTGTATCCTGTATGATCGTTTTCAGTAGCAACACTATGGTGTAGTAGTGCAGCTTCAGTACATTTAGATGAATTTTCTGCTTTTACATTAATTTTCTGCTTTGATTTCAGTTTAAGTAAGTTCTTTGCAAGAAAACAAAATATTTAAAAAAATTAGAAATATACATATCTGTTTCTACATATACAAGAATATAATCATACATTTCAGAAGACCTTAAATCATTCTTATTCATAGAAAGATCTTACTATAAGAGTACAATCATTCCTGCAGAAAAAGAAAGCTAGTATGCACCTAGAAAATGTAATTTGTATAAGAAAGTTATGAATTGCAATATGCAGTACAATTAATTTATGCACAAATACTTTCCATAGTGTCTCGCACTTTTCTGTGACAACAGAATGTTTGCCTTGGTCTGAAAAACCATGTTTTAATCAATTAACTACTTCAATTTAATTTATTCTATATATTATGAACCTTGATTCTAGAGAATGTATCAGGTTCTATCTATTTCTTGAGGTCTACAAAAGCATAATAATCAGATATGGACTATATTATTTTGGTATTTTCTAGAATTAACGTGACTTCCACTTTCCTCTGAACTTTACTTGAATGTTCTTTAATCCCTACTTTCCTGCATATTGAGCACTGTCCTTCAGACGGAGAACAGCTCAACAGAAAAGACGTATGTGCACAGGAATATAACGAGACTGATGAAGGAGAGATGAAACAGAAATTATGTCTATCCTCAGATGAAGAAGTCATGATACTACTAACCTACAGGTGTTTTTCATCATGAATGGGAGACTTAACCTTCAATTTTCCGTTGTCCTGGTTTCAGGCTTGCTTGAAATCTCACAATTTCTTTACATAAGTGGCAAACATTTTTCAGTTTTGTTTTTTTGAAGTCTTCCAAAAAAAGCTTTAAAATGTCGGTCCATATGATCTATGGACAATTGTGGAAATACCAGATTTACACACATGCTCTTAAGGTACCTGACAGATTTTAGTATAATGATACTAAATGGATAATATTATCTTCTTAATGCAAGTAAAGATGAATTTAGTAATCTTTTACTCTTCTTTGTAAAGAAAAATCCAGAAGTGAAGCAGGCTTAACAAAATGAGTGGTATTTGAAACAAAAATTCCTCTGATATCTCTTTGAAAAATCACAGTAAGAAGGATGCCTCCCAGTCTAATCTCCTTGCTCCCAACTTAACCTAAAGTAAATTTAAAAAATAGGTTTTTTTTTGTAAGAATACCTACATAATATAAATCAATCAAAAATATACTGATCCATTTGTTATAAAGCATAAATATACTCTTTTCCTCTGTCAGTGACAGATACAATCTTTCTTTTGTATTATTCATTCATTCTTTCCTAGAAAGGAGCATAATTTCTGCCAGGTTAAAATTGTAAGATGTAAATTAGAAAGACTCCTAAGCAGACCATGAAAAGTAAGCAACCAAAGACATAAACAAATCTTGAGAGTTTAAATAAAGAATGAAGGAAAATTAAGACAGAACTGATGGCATGGCTCGATTTTAAAAGACAACATTGCAAAAACCAAGTGACTGCTTTATTTTGTCACTTCTCTCCAGAAGATGGAATAAATAACGTACAAAGTTTCTGAATATCAGTGTTAAGAAAATACTGGAACATACAGATAAATTGAAAAGCTGCACTTCATTAGGTCTAGATACAGTTATTCACAAGTTCTGCTCAAGTCTCCGAGTCATCTGGCTGAACTGTGAGCTCTAATGCAGTAGTTAACAGAAAATGAAAAAGGCTGCAGGGTAGCAAATCTACTTGTTCTATGTCAGCTATGACTCCAAAATCATGGATATCAGCAGTCAAAAAATGGTTGCTTTAAAAGGGCTTGATATAGGAAAATATTAAAAAAACAGTCATGAATTTCTGCCTAATCTGTACGTTGCAACAGGAACATCTTCTACTAAAGTGAAATAACATAAATACTTTCATATTATATAATTTTTTTTGTTTTTCACAAAAAAGTATTTGACAGTAAAACCTGTGACTGCTTGTGGGACAAGAGTAAAAGTTTTATCCTGGTTTAAGCCTTAGTTAATTGCAGAGATGGAAAAGAGAGAAGAGAAATTAAATCATCAGTTTTCTTTCTCTCCAGTGGTCACTGTGTTAAGTAACATATTATTTACCATATATTTATTCCTGTAAAGGGTCAAGTAGATACTAAAATTTGCAGAGGAAGCAAAATTTTGTGAGCAGTGCTGGTGAGTGGAGAAAACAAATGAAATTCAAAGGATGAACTAACATACATTAGGAAAAATATTTTAAGCAACCCACAAACAATAGATGGGTATAATGGTTATAATTATGTGTAATGACTCAGCTGAAACCCTCCCCGCAGTGCTACATTTCTGGCTAGTAGCATGTAAAGCTTTGCAAAGTCTTGCAGCATTTAAGAAAAACACAAACCCAAAACAACAAAAGAACAAGTATCTCTAGAGAAGTAACATAACATAAAAATACTCCAGCCATTTACAATGTTCTTCAATGACATTCTTTGCCCAGCATGTGACCTTCAGTACTGATTATCCCATCTTGAAAAAGATAGAGCACAAACAGAAGGGGATTAGGACTGAAGGTTGCATATTGAAACATTTTTCTTTAAGAAGACACGATAAAGATTCTTAGTATGAGGGCATACAATGAAACCATACAGAATGAGAGATATCACACAGGCAGAGCAGCATTTCCAAAATATTTATGTGCCTTTAACTTTTTAAGTTTCATTTTCAAATATCTAAGGAATTTTACATGCCAGTTTTACGACTGCTAATTTTCTTTAGGTTATCTTATACACAAGAAATCAGGTGTTCTTTTCCAGAAAGAATACAGACATGTTCATTGACATTGAAAGACAAGAAAATGAGAACACAGAAACAGATGAAAATGAACAAATGAAATCAGGTACATTCATATACCTACAGTTACATATGTGTGTGTGTAAACAAAATGCAAAATTGACTTATGAAATGCAATGCATTAAAATTTCATAGCAGAAGAGCAGGAATACACATAAAGCACAGGATAAAACCAGGAAGATGTAACTGTGGATAATGATATTTGTCACAGTTACCATAAGAAAGGCAAAATGTTGTGTGTCAACCTTGTAATCTATTTCGTGGTGAGCCCACACAAGCAAGCTGCATCCTCTGGCAACTAATACAAGCAGAAACTCAGCAGATGACAAAATCATGTACATTGAAGGAAGGAGAAAAGGCACCTTACTCCCTCCTGTGAAAAACAGCTTGTTTTCCCTCAGAGGTCACTACCAGAAATCCCTTCTCCAAACTGACAATTTTACATGGAACAAAGTTGTCAAGAAATGTGTTACCATGAGTCTGTCACTACATAACCATAAACATGGTGAGGATTTTTATTTTGGTACCTAGAGATCAGATTGCTAAGACTCATGGAAAATATAAATGGAAAGTTAATGTTTAAGGGTTGGAAATTAACTGATTACGTCTGATTATGATTAGGAAATATAAAAATCTAAAGCACTGGAGCTTAGCCACGGCAGCTGGACACCAGAGCTTAGTTAGTTTAATCAGGAATATCATCTATGTAGAAACCTCCTTTTTCCTGGTTATCAGACTGATTAGGACAGGTATATTGCTCAGGTGGTATCTTGATGGGAGTAAGAAAGAAATATAAATTAAGCAACATAAACCAAGATTTTACACATGGCTATTGGGCGTCCTTATGTGAGGGTAAAGTACCAACAGAATAAATAACATCCTTTATGGGGAACTTCCCATACAACTATCCAGTATGGAACTTCTTGCTGATACATAATGAGAGAGAAAAAAAAATAATCTTAGGATAATGATTTGATCTAATACTGTAACTTTTACTTTCACATTATTAAAAGGGAAGTTATAATCCTCTAATACAAGTCTTTGCTCTCAAATTCCAAAATGTAATATCTCTCAATTTAAAACTTTAACATGCCTATAAAATAATTTAGTACCTAGTCTAATGCAATATTAGAATATTTAGTATCTATTTTAATTTAATATTAGAATATATGGACATAACTTTGACCAGTTCTATACATATGAAAAGCTTAGAATCTTCTAAAATCTTTAACACTTAGTTAAGGGAGTATTAGAACATGAAAGGGGAGCATGAGGTGAAAACATTAGTGTTAGGCATATCAGTACAGGAAAAGTGTGTTACATGCAAATTTGGTGTTAAATAACATGCGTTAACATGTTCCACAAACCTAACTCACACAGACTTATTTTAAAACATTTACAACTGTATACCTAAAAATCATTTTGATGAGAGTATTCAAGGGTAAAAAAAAAAAAAAACAAAACAGCTATATCATAGCCCCTTATATTTACTTCAGACATAAATGTCTTATTTGGTTAAAGCATAATCTGCACCTGATTAAAAGACAGATATAGATTTTATTTGAGTGCCTGAAGTAATGCAGTATTTATTGTTGTTTTGGAGAGATCTTAATAGCTGCGATCACCATGGAAAATACATATTATTTTTACATTTTAAAGATAAATGTAAATATTTTTACCTTTAAAATTATTTTAAAACTTCACAAAGAAATGCTATGAAGTCTTTCTCCATTAGACTGAAAAAAGGCACTAGTAACTGGTATTTTCCTCTCTTACCAGCTAACTAATAATCTATTTAAATACTTAGTATTAGATATTTTCACCAGTTTCCAAGCACTTCCGGATCTTTTCTGTAAGTTTTCTACTTTTGAGTTTCATTTTATTGTCTGGGCATAACGAGCTGATATAACATTCTTTATTAGTTTCACCTATGCTATATACATGAACAATTTGTTATTTTCTCTTAACCACTACTTATTTCTACAAATAAGAGAAAAACTCTTTTAAATGCATCATGGTAGGGTGTCTCTGTGTGCGCATGTGAGACAGTGACTTAATTCCAGGTTTATGACCTTTTAATAATTTTCAGAATAATTATTTTCAAGGGTACCATCCAAAAAGTGATGCTTATGTATCTAGTTTCTATCCAGGTAGCTGTATGAAAGCACTTACTTTTATCAGCCAAACTTCTAACATTCTCAAAGAAAGAATTCACATTTATGTGACAAGACTTTATCTTCCAAAACCCTTCCGCTTTGAATTCTAGCAGTAATGCTCTGTATGCAAAACTTTTGAACCTTTATGTACAGAAACCCACCTCACCGTTCTATTAGCTTCTCTTTCATAACATGAGTCACATTGCTTGGGTTTCTATTTTCATTTTTTTTTTAAGCTTTAATATTACATTTATTGCTTCCAGAAATTTCTGGGGCATTCCAGAATTCCTCTAAAATGAATATAGTATATACCTACTTCTGAATTCAGTTCACCTGAATCAGCTGCTTTCAAATTTTCATCATAAAAATACCGCTTAATGCTTTCCTTAGAAACTAGTTTCTTGGAAAATCTTCACCATCATTATGGAGCACGAGTGCACTCTCCTACTTCTTTCCAGAAACAAATGAAATAGATTTTGGAACATTTTCTTCTTAGCTAAGCCAAGGAATTTTTCTTCATTTCACTTCCACCATACTTCATAGCTTCTAGTTCAGAGCAAATTACATCTGCCTTGCTACTTTTTAAACTAATATGTACACTTTTTTTCTAACTGGTGTCCTCATATTTTCACCAAGTAAGGATGGGTTTTTACAAGTTGCTTTTCTCAACCATTGTACAGTGGCTATTTGGCTAGCTACTAAGCTTCCTCTTCTTTAGTATACCTTTCAGTCACACTCTCATACCTACTTACACTTCTATCTATCTCCAGAGAAAGGAATTCAGTACATGTTTAACTTTGATAAATTAGCCTTTTGAAGGTATCAGTTCTCTGTATTTTGACGTTCTCTACTCCACTAAGAACCTTCCTCTGTTTACCAACAGTACGTATGAACAACTTAAAACTACTGGTCCCTAGACAACTGTAAATTTCCATGACAGCGATTAATTCATCTTTATCTAGCCCAATAAAGTCCAAACTGGAATGAGTACATGAATGGCATCTATACATCTCTTAAATTGAATTCCCAAATAGCAATTCCAGTTTTTTTAAAAATTTAAAAAAAAAAAAAAAAATGCATTTTAGGTTTTGAAGAGTAAGTATTATAAACATCTTTTTTACCACATAGCTATAAATAACTTCACTAATTATCAAATTTCAGGTTAAAAAATTGAGCATGCGTGTAAATGTTTGCAGACTAGAATGTCCATAAGCAAGAAAGGGATTATTAGGAATTCAAAAGTGAAGGGTTTAAATATCAAAATTATGAACATTACAGAATGTAGGGTTTTTTTCTGTTGCAAGCTAAGTTTTTTTAAACTTCAGTACATGCATGGGTCCTGTGTCTATAATATTCTGCAAACAGTTCATTGTAACAGCTACTCTGCTGCATACACTGAAGCAATACAGGCCATAAGTCTGCAAGATGTACTAATTGCAGGTGAAGAGTGGTAAATGTAAAAAAGTATAACAAGTAGTTTAATTCCCTGATACAAAGCGAATAGATACAATAATTTCTGAAGGCAAACCAAAATAAACTAAATGAAAATTATAACATAGAATCACAGAATCATAGAATAGTTAGGGTTGGAAAGGACCTTAAGATCATCTAGTTCCAACCCCCCTGACAGGGCAGGGACAACTCACACTAAACCATGCCACGCAAGGCTATGTCCAACCCAGCCTTGAACACTGCCAGCGATGAAGCATTCACAACTTCTCTGGGCAACGCATTCCAGTGCATCATCACCCTTACACAGTAAAGAATTTCTTCCTCAGATCCAATCTAAACTTCCCCTGTTTAACTTTGAACCCATTACCTCTTGTCCTCTCACTACAGTCCTTCATGAAGAGTCCCTCACTAGCATCCCTATAGGCCCCATCTATTAGAAAACTCATAGAAACCCAAATATTTTCTTTTCACCCTATGCAAATTTCTATTATTATATCAAAATTCCAGTTGTGAAATGTATTACTTCAGACAAATAATTTTAACAGGCTCTCTTCCAGACACCTCTATCATTTATGGACTTTCACCTTTAAATATTGCTTGCTAACATCAGTTCTTATTGTTACAATGACAGAGAGCTTCCATTGCAACTTTTTAAGTTCAAATAGCATTGAATCTAGTTTTGTAAATGTGTTTTGTTTATTTGGGTTTTGTTCCCTTTTTCTCCCAAAAATGTTTAAATTATTATAAAACACTCAGTAGGACCATTACAGCGAAATTCTATTTATTCCAGTCTGAGCTGCAGAAGAGGTTCCAAAACCAGGTAAGAGCAGACAGACTGGACCAAATCAAAGATGCTTCTCACCTAATACCCTCCTTGTCAAAAAGCTGTTTGACACTTAAGGTGATGTATAAGCATAGACAAGCATATAGTGATGATTTCCTTGAAAACTCTCCCAACATCTGACATATAGATCAAAGAAGAGCTCAACTCAGAGATGTTATGTTTTTATACCTTTCACTTTATTCCTCTTCCTGAGAACATTTAAGCACAGTTAAACTGTCAGCATTCACCACATCCTACTGCATTTAATTGACTAAACTGGAAATTGCAGCAGATGTCTTCCACTTTTGATTATTTCCCTATTCCAGGGAATTATCTTCTCGTAGGCCTTTATATCAATTAATCTTTCCAGATACAAGACATTTCTTGTGCCTTGCTCAATAAGGTGTATACCTTCATGCTAATATTTACATGGCTAACAGGAAGTACCAAGTGCTGAATAAAAGGTACCTCCAGGAGAAGATATGCTTAATTTGAACATTTCTGGCATTTATGGTACCAAATATTTTTAAAAGACAGTGTATAATGGAAGAGGCCTAACTGGCAAGATGTAGAATAAATATCTATCCATTACATGTGACTGCCCAATCAAAGGCAATTCATGACTTAATGAATTGCTTAATGCACCTGATTCCTTCTAAAATATGTCTCAAAAAAAAAAAAAAAGAAAAAAGAGCTGAAAAATAGATGCATTACAGAGAGGATTATAAGTATTGATTCACTCCACATTAGAGAAAGCACACTTCTCAAGATCAGCCAAATATTTCTAATCCAACTCACACCAGTTTTAACTTCACTATTTCAGACATGTTTAGTAGCAGTAGGCTGCTATCAATATGCTCATAAACACATCACTACAGAAGCTTTTTGGTTCAGCTCTACAGTTTTTACCTGGGCAGAGCTATTCTCTGGACAAATGCCAGAGAGTCATGACAATTACTCTCCCTCAGCTGACAATTACAAGATACTGCTGCAGTGAATGGTACTCAAGCATCCTCAAAATACACACAAAAAAAGGACCCTTTTCAGCTCCGTTATGATACAGACAAAAATTTACAGGTGAATCACACACAGTTGAAGAAGCTCTTCCTGTCTGCTGAGAGACACAGGTGACAAGGGGCCATATATGAATGTTTTACAGTTACAGTAATGACAGCAGCCCATATGACATCCCTATCTTTCATAGAATAGCATCATAAAATATCCCAAGCTAGAAGAGACCTAAAAGGATCAAGTCCAAGTCCAACTCCCTACTCCTCCCAGGGCCGCCTAAAACTAAACCATATGACTAAGAGCAGTGATCGGATGCTCATTGACCTCTGACAAGCCTGGTACTGTGATCGGTTTCTGAGGAATCCCGTTCCAGGATCCCACTCAGTGATGAGCCTTTTCCTAACATCCAACCTGAGCTTTCCCTGACATAGCTTCATTTCATATCCTTGTGTCCTCTTGCTGGTCACCACAGAGAGAAGATCAATACCTCCCCTCTGCTGTTCCTCTTGAGGAGTTATAAACTGTGATAAGGTCAGAAGATGCAGATGATCTGAGATACCAGAAAAGATACAGGCTGCAAACTGGCAATAAAAAAGGCAGCTGCTTTTATTCTTCTATCAAGAAGCTGCTAATCTCACCTGTAATTGTATGTTTCCTAAGAAGAAATTATTTTCCCCTAAGCAAACAAAAAATAAGAGGTGATCAGACACAGAGCTTATTTCAAATGTACTTATATCACCTCAAATGAACGTTTACCTTATAGGGAAGCAAATCATCTTCCTCTAACACAGTAGCCTGAAAGTATCAATCAACATTTTCTTAAAAGGCTACAGATTTTATTTTTATTTTCCAGTCTTTATGATATTATTTCCCTTTTCCAGATCTGTTTATTGACATGCATTTACTTTAAAATGTGCGACAGTAACACACATCTCCTACTCAGTTATTTATATATATACAGTTATATATATTCATATCTGTTTACAAAAACTGGAGAACAGGCCTAAGACTGAATTCTTTAGTAGCCCTTGGAAAAATGAAGGTAAATGCAATACTTTGCTTATTGGGTATGAACAAGGGAGAATTCTTTTCTTTTCTTGCCTTTGAAATGCCCACAGTAGTAAAATACTCCAGATCCTGTGTCTAGCTGAAAAACCTATTCATTAAATCTTTATAAGACTGTAATAATTAGGTAAGATTTCATAATATATTAAATGTTATCCACCATAAATTTAACATGCACTCATGTAGAATTCTTTACTCTCTGTAGCATATGACAATGTATGATTTTTGACATGTTAAAACTCAAACCATCCAATATATTCTTGCTAGTTTACTCACAGCTTTGCCTGACAGATTTATAAATTGTGATCAAAAGCATTTCAGTTACCTGAAAAGAAATTGGAAAAGGAGTGGAAACTTGCCTGTTCAGCTGTGGAAGAAAAATCCACCTTTTTTAGTAAAAATCTTCCTGCACAGATAAAATGGCTCAGAGTAGAAAACAGTGTTTGTTTTTCGACATATTCTTACTGATGAGCTGTCTCTCTTGATATTTAAACAGAACTTGCCCAGATTTGAATGATCTGAATTTCTGAAAATATTAATGCATACATTTAATTTTCCACCAAGATTATTAGATGCATTTCTGAAGTACAACATACTGCACAGGATGTGTATCATACAGCATTAGCAGCTCTTTAAGCCCCTAGAAGGAGGACTTCAAGAGTCTGGACAGAAATCAGGCCACTATATTAGAATAAACAAAGCTAGGTTTAAGGTTTTATCAGTGTTGGTGGGTGGCAGCAGGGGCTGCAGGTTTGGGGTTTTTTTTAGTATCTTTTCTTTAGCTATCTTGATTTGTAACACTTTAAACCACCAAAATGCCAAGTGTGAGATCACAGGAATTTAAATGAAGAAAGAAGACAAATGAAGGCAAGTAAACAATACAAGATGAGATTTTTTAGAAAACAAAGCTTTGCTTTCTCTTTATCCTTTCTGGTTTTATGCTTTTTTTTTTTCTCTTGGTTTTCTTAATTTTAGCTACTTATTCCTAGCCTTCTTGTGTATTTCTCAACTTTTATTCCAGAGCATGGAATAATACTCTACTTGCATAACTCGGGTGAACAGTGAATGTATTACATAGCCACTAAATTCATTATTAGCTTGACTTAATTATGTCAAAGTGCTGTTGAGGTAGGTCTACCTACCTAAGGAATTCATTTTGTTTGATGGAAGCAGATAAAATATGCCAGTGTATGATCAATCTTGTTAGGGGCTTTGCAGATTTTAGATAGTGCTTCTTGCTTTTCTTAGAATCCATGTATGAAAAAAAGAGTCTCCGTTTAAATAATAAATTGCTTTCTAGGATCTGTGAAACAGTTGAAATTTCAAACAGTATCAGAGTATAAATGTCAAACTAAATTTAACTGAAATCACTGAGGGTCTTTTCACTGCCCTTGACAAATGCTGTCATAGGCCCATCATTAGTAAAGTAGTATCTTCATTCATCTCCCGTATTTTGAAGATCCAGTAGTTTATTCCAGTGGAAGACACTCTGTGCTCTTCTGAACTAATACATGCTGAACACCAAGAGTTTACAGTTTGAAATAAGTCAGGCAGTCAACTTTTTTAGATATTGCTCACTAAACATTACCTAAAGTTGGTGGCATTCTTTCAGTCATGTAACACATCTGTCATTTGCATTCCATTGACCTTGAAGCTTACTGGTTAGAGATGAAACTTCATCTACTCAAAGAAAGCTGTTTAAAACATTCAAATAGATTTATTTTCTTTTAAGTGCACTTCGTTTAATTTCCTACTGTTCTTCTTCCATAGAGAAAGCACTGTCTGCACCCAAAGGGATTTCCACATCTAGCTTTCATGCTTTTTGTTGCTAACGTGGCAGTGACCGCTAGATTGGCAAACAGAATAATTGCCTCTGAGAGATTTCCTTAAGGATGTTAAGAGCATGAACTTCATTCTTTTTAAGTAGCTTCTCAAATAAACGCTTCAAAACAAAGTCAACTATTGATCCAGTTCTTTGAATAAAAAGTTCTCCCCATTTGACAATAGGATTTACTACTTCAGACAAAATATACATTAATCTTTCTAATTTATTGTCTTCAGCTGACAAAGGTAGAATTACAGAGTTGCTGCACAAAGAAAGATTTGTACCTTCTGTTTGAAATGACAAATGTACATAAATTCATTGACCGACAGGATAAAAGCACCCTTTAGATCTCTGTCTTGTCACCTGAAAAGAAATAGGGATATAATTTATGCTTTATTATCTAGTAATATTATTGAATAATTGCTAATTCCCTAAGCACACCTGTAATTTCCTTGTTTGTTTACTGTAGTGCTGGAGGGTTTTTTTTTGTTGGATTTTTTTTTTTCTGGAAGTGAAACAGAACATCCAGGATTTCTATCTACTGCCAGAGAAGACTGGAAGAAGAGTGGAAATTTTAAATAGGAAAAGCCAACCAAACAAATAACACCACAGATTACCGCCCATCAAAATATCTGAGAGTTTGGACCAACTTCACAGATTTTACATTTCAGACTTCCACCACTGGGACATCTAATTGAACACTAATTTCTAAATCGAGAGGGATGGGAGAGAAGACAAGAATGTCAATATTCTGTCTGTCACGTGTGTGTACAGCGGGATAAAAACAGCCACTGTGGGACAGAAACGTTTTTTTCCACTGACAGCTGCAATGAGAAGCTGAGCTAGGACGGATACTGCAGGAGCACTGAAGGGAATCCTTCATGCAGTCTCACCTCTGCAGCTCTTAACTTACGTTCCCTTACCTTGCGATAACCGTAGTGATGTACTTGTGCCTAAGGAACGGACAGGTGAGATCTGCTGTGTTGCTCGAGTTGCATGTGGATTTGGGGGACGGGGGAGGAAAAGGGCAATAAAACCAGAAAACAAAGGTTCAGCAGCCGGTAAGACAAGATGTTTGCACTGGTCAGGCTTAAAGCTATAGCAGAACGCAAAAGCGACGCACACAAAGTACACTGCGGCTAGCGAGCCTGGAGTCTCCTTGAAAACAAGCTTCACGCAGCGTTACCGGAGACACACGTACGCAAACACATATACAGAGGCACTTACACACACCCGAGCGCGCTCATACGCGCACCCGGCGAGAGGCATACCCTGTACAGGGGCTGCCGGGCGGACGTTCCCAGCGCCGCCTCTGCCGCACCTTCGCGACGCCCGCTCTCCCCGCACCGCGGCCGCCGGGGCTCCCTACGGCAGGGGCCGCAAAACGTGGAGGGGGGGGGCTGCCACGGTGGGCGCCCAGGCTCCCTGTAGCAGCGGCCCAGTGCGCGCCAGCCACCCTCATTCCTAGGTCCGGTCGCCAAGCATCCTCCCCCCCACCACCCCCGGTTGCCCCCGTCCCTGCGGTGGCCTGGGGTAAGAAGGGGATTACCCTCCCTGCTCCGCACCGCAGTGTGAGGTGTCCGAGAGCACCACTCGCCCTCCGCTCTCGGCTCTCGCCCGGCAGCGGCGCGGCGACTGCCCGCTCCCGCCCGCCTCTGCGCCTGCCTCCCCGCGGCGCTCCCGCCCCTCACCCGGCACCCGGCGCTGCCGCCGGCCGCAGAGCTGCCGCGGCCACGCTACGTGGCGCGGAGGGACCGGGGCTGGTTGGGAGGCGTGCGGGAGGGAAGGGAAGGTCGGGGAGGGGGGAGGGAAGGGAAAGCGAGAAGGAAGGGAAGGGGGATGTGCGGAGGGGGAGGGGAGAGAAATCAAATAAATAAATAACCTCCGCACCAATAAGAGAGGCAGCGGCTGGCGAGCAGGCTGGGATCGGATGGGAGAGGTCCTCCTTAGGCTGCATTTGTTTGTTTGTGACTGGAGCTGCAAAGTTCAGAGCCAAACGTGTTGCTTTCCGGCGGCGGCGTCCGCCCCGCTACACCTGCTCCCCTAACGGGGTGCCTGCCCGGGGCGGGGCGGCTCTGCCGCTTCACGGGCCCTCCGAGCTGCGTCCTCCCGCCACTGGGACCGAAGGACGGGAGGGGAGTGCGGGGCTGCGTGCCTCCCCTGCCCGTGTTCCCCTCCGTGACTGCTGTGGGGCAACAGACAGGTGAGTGCCTCTTTTCCGCACTTCTGCCCTGCACTGCGCGGAGAGTGCCTCCGCTCCGTAGTTATCCGTCACTGCAGAAGCTTCTCGTTCTCAAACTTTACTCCTCTTGGCTTCCTCACCCCGTGCCTCCGCTTTTTCGGGAGGGCGAGTGCTCGGGGTTAACTGATTTTGCGCAGAGGGAGGCTGGGGTTGCGTGGGGGGGTCCCGCTTTGAGGAGAGCGGTCCAGCCCTTGTCGGGAGCTGGGGATTGTCCGAGCCGTGCCCTGGCAGCTGCCCGCAGCTCTTTCACCCCTGCCCGAGTTCCAGCAAGGGCGCGGAAGCGGCTGGAAGTTTTTTTATTGCCTTGGAGGGAGCTTGCGGGCCCCGTGCAACAGGCACCGTCCTGCGGAGGGAGAGCGGGCGGCCGAGGGGCTGTCGGAGGACCTGGGCGGACCTCTGCCCTTTTAGGTAATTCTGTTTTGTTTCCAATACCTCCCGGCTGTGCTTTGCTGGCAGTAGGTGCCGTGCTGCTGCTCCTGTGTGCCTGCAGTACTCGGGGACACACCGTCTCTTCCAAAGGAGAGAAACTTGCCTGTCTGATGGATGGATGGATGGATGGATGGATGGATGGATGGATGGATGGTTTCCCCCTGGCTGCGCGGAAGATGCGCGCTGGAGCGCCAGGCAGCTGTACCCTCCCGGTTGTGGGGGCAACCCCTGGGGAAGGAGGGAGCGGAGCTGCGCGGCGCTGCGGGGGCGCCCGGCAGTTGGAGCCGCGGGGAGCGGCGGCGGTGGTGATTTATCGCGGTTGAGCAGCGCTGTCCGCGGAGCCCCGGGCTGCTCTGGACGCGGCCCGGTGCCCCTGGTTCGCACCTCCGTGGCAGGAACGGGCCCGACGGTTGGATGCTGCGGGCGGTGAGCGGGGCTGCGGCGGCGGGAGGGAGGAACGAGGGGGCGCGCCCTCCCCTGGGGCTGCAGGCGGCTGGGGGAGACGGTGTGCTTCGGTCCTAACGCTGCCCTTGGTCACGCACGTATTTTTCCACCGCCGCCTGTCTTCCTGTTTTTCGCTTTGAAGTGGAAAAAAAGATGAGATTCTAGGGGTAGTCTGTTTTAATTATCACATAATGTATAAAAGCCTAATTGCTAAAATTATTCAATAGCGGTTAACAATTAAAAGATTACCCAGTACTCTTCAGCTAGCAAGGAGCAGACTGTACTAATTGGATAGTTAATGACATTTAAATAGACAGGCTTTCTTAAAATAGTAAGCTCCACTCTTCCAGGGAACTGAATAGGTTGTTAGAATGTTTAATAATTATATTGCGATGATGGTAACACTTCTGAAAGGGCTATGGTAATTAAGTTGTTAGCTTGGCCAGCAGCACTGGGACAGATTTTGCATGGTGTCAGAGCATTGGCTAAGGGAAGGTTGTATTTTCATCACTTTTCCTTTGATAGATAAATACATCTGAACACTACAGAGATTTGTGGGAAGCCAAATCAAAGGGAAGGCAATATTTTACATACTGTCCAGTGAAATCTTCTTCCATCTTCATTTTTCTTCTGACATAATTTAACTGAATTGATAATTGAACTTGAGTTTTAGCATTTACCACTTGAGATTTATGTCACATTATGCCACTTACACTGACTGCAAATAGTCACTGCTTAATATTGTGACAACTGGATCAGGGGTGGTATAACAGCACTCCTCTTGTCATCCTTTCAAAACTAAACAGCTAAGGTAGTATTTTTGCTTTTTGTCAGTAACAACATACCAGTTTAAACTTTGTACTTTAATGACACTTCTGTGTGGTTAAACTCTATTTTCTAAGCTGTCTGTTCTCCACAAGAAACATGAGAGATAAAGATGTTCTATGAGAAACTCTTACAGTAACTGCATAAACTTGTTGCTTTTTGTTTTAAAAGTTTTCTCAATGTAACATATGATAAAGATGGCATAGCAAGAAGCAGCACAATGTAATCTTATGCTTGCTATGTGTTTTTTTGCCACAGAGAAAATGTTTCCCACCATCTTCATCAAAGACATACACTTAAGGAAAATGCCAGAAATGAAAATGAATTAGAGATTAGATTTAAGAAATTGAATAAGATATTCTATTTTCATAACTACTGTAGAGAATAATACATAATTAAAATTTTAGAGGTTGTATGGGCTCATATACACCTATGCTTTAATCAGTCTTAAGTTTTGTTGTCGATATAGATTTGCCTTCCTCTGACGTTAAAAAAAAAGAATACAGGAATAAATAAACTCGTGAAACTCTGGTCTAAATACTTAGATGGCTGGGAGTGTGTGTCTCCTGAGTCAGGGAGGATGCTAAGCTTCTTGAAAGTTACATTCACAACTATAAAACTAGTCTGTTTTCTTCCTGTGTTGGATTCTACAGTTGTCATGTCGTTTCCCAAAAAGTGCGCTTTTCACTATTATAAATACATTCCTCAGACATCTTTTTTTCTTGCATTCAGAATATTCAGATATTACTTATGAGCATTGCCACTGACTTCTAAATCTGAATTCCATTCTATGCTTTCCCAAATGAGGGTTTCTAAAAATCAGAATAATAGAGCTTTTTTTTTTTTTTTTCAGTTCCTGTAAAAATGTTAGTGTGAATGAAGATAGGATTTAATGTTAAGATTAGACTTCCTCCAAAGCAAAAGTATGATTTTCCACACAGCTGATAAATAGACAGCTGAATGTGTCACCAAAGATTTACAAAACACTGGTGTCTTGACATCTGGATTTGTGGAGTGTCTTTGATAAAACATGGAGTGTGAAAAAAATGCTATACAGGAGTTTGGATAAGTTTTGTCTTTTGTTTTGTTTTTTTTTTTTTTTTAGGGGTGAAAGCACTCCAACCTGAAAATAGAAAAAAATGTTTACCATGACATCCTGTGTTGTGTAAGGCTCTTTTGGGGAGTTGCATTTGTATAGTTTATGTATATTTTAATAAAAAGATACCAGCACAAGTTTTAGAAGAAAATGAAGTCTGCTTGAAAAATCCTCCTAATGAAATGCAGATATCTTCTATAACGTGCACATATTTTTTTTCCTCTGATCTTTTCCATCTCTTTATTGGTAACTCTGTACAAGAAGGTTGCACAGCATTATGTACAACCTTCTGTATTGCTTCCAAATTATGCCACCTGAAGTCCTTCTTTCCCCCTAACATTTGCAATACTAATGTTAATGGCCATGCTAGGTTGAAAGTACCTACCAGTGTTTTCCACGTAGTGTATCTAGAAATGTTGTATAAACTCGCATCCTGGCTCAACTGGATAAACCCAAAAACATCATTCTTGAAAAATGCAGTTTTGACTGGAGGAGGGAGAAATTCTTAAATCCTCTTATGATTATTTTACTCCTATTGCTTGTTTAATGAGGGAATGCCAGCTTCTGGGCACATGCCTCTGTCATAACAGTAAAATACCCAATGGTTGACTTTGAAGCTACAGTGTACATTACAGCTCATTCCAGGTACAATAAATATTTAAGAAACCTGCAAAATACTTGTTAATGCATTGAAGTGAATGGGCTATGAAATTCAGAATCTGAGATTATTTCTAGTTTAGCAAATCGTAATTATTACCGGTGATACTGGAATAAGACTTCTGGAAGCCAATACTTGTTTTTTTTATTTTAAATCTTTGTTTTTTTGTTTTTTTTTTTTTTTTAAAATATGTTGGCTTCATGAATGCTGAGGTTTTTTTCACATTAGAATCACATTTTACTGTGTTAAGGATAGCATTTAAAGTTATGAACTAGTGAATTCTATAGGCTTAGTAAAGTCATGGTCTGCAAATTATCAGAATGACTAAAGCATTAAATTACACTTTTATTTGTGTAATAAATATAATTTCATACAAGACTTGACTTGTAGCTCTCTTATGAATATGTTCTTAGCTCTGAAATGGCACTTTCAGGTCTGTGAAGAAACATGTGGACCTGTTACTTCTGGACTATGGATTTAGCAATTTAATGATGGATATTGTAGGACTAGGGTTTTTTGATAACTTTTCATTTGATGACTTTACAAAGTCAAAGAGAAGACTGTTATTCATTTAGCACACACATATGAACTGCTACTTATATAAATATGTACCTATAAATGCTTTATATGTGAAAGCCAGTCTTTTGTTTAATCATAGAATCGTGGAATAGTTAGGGTTGGAAAGGACCTTAAGATCATCTAGTTCCAACCCCCCTGCCATGGGCAGGGACAC
>JASSUY010035723.1:0-32388 GCA_032466535.1 Forpus xanthops
GCCATCCAGAGGGACCTTGACACGCTTGTGAGGTGGGCTGATGCCAACCTCATGAAGTTTAACCATGTCAAGTGCAAAGTCCTACACCTGGATTGGAGCAATCCCAGACACAGCTACAGGTCGGGCAGAGATTCAGAGCAGCCCTGCAGAGAAGGACCTGAGGGTGTTGGTTGATAAAAAAGTGAACATGAGCCAGCAGTGTGCACTCGCAGCCCAGAAAGCCAACCGTATCCCAGGCTGTATCAAAAGGAGTGCGACCAGCAGGGCAAAGGAGATGATCCTGCCCCTCTACTCTGCTCTCGTGAGACCTCACTTGGAGCCCTGTGTGCAGTTCTCGTGTCCTCAACATCAGAAGGACATGGAACTGTTGGAACAAGTCCAGCGGAGGCCATGAGGATGATCAGGGGACTGAGCACCTCTCCTATGAAGATAGGATGAGAAAGTTGGGGTTGTTGAGGCTGAAGAAGAGAAGGCTGAGTGGAGACCTCATAGCTGCCTTCCAGT
This sequence comes from Forpus xanthops, assembly GCA_032466535.1. NCBI lineage: Eukaryota > Metazoa > Chordata > Aves > Psittaciformes > Psittacidae > Forpus > Forpus xanthops. The sequence continues at coordinate 505 of JASSUY010035723.1, forward strand.
TTCTGAAGGGGGCCTATAGGGATGCTGGAGAGGAACTCTTCATGAGGGACTGTAGTGAGAGAACGAAGGGTAACTTTAACAGGGGAACTTAAACAGAGGAAGTTTAGATTGGATCTGAGGAAGAAGTTCTTTGCTGTGAGGGTGGTGAGGCACTGGAATGGGTTGCCCAGGGAAGTTGTGAATGTTCTATCAGTGGCAGTGTTCAAGGCCAGGTTGGACATAGCCCTGGGTGGCATGGTTTAGTGGGAGGTGTCCCTGCCCCTGTCAGGGGGGTTGGAACGAGATGATCTTGAGGTCCTTTCCAACCCTAACTATTCTATGATTCTATGATAATACATTGGGGGAGGCTGTGTGATAGCCCAAACACTCATGGAAAAAGCCTGGTTTTCACTGATAGATGTGCTGAGAACTGCAAATCCCTGTGCACGCCATGCTCCCAGCCTGTTTCAAAATCAGGAATTAAGCCAGCTTTGCAGGCAAAGCCACGAGGACACTGGGGAGCTGTCAGGCCAACTGATGATTTAATAAATCAGTAACACCACAGGAAGGGCCAGGGCTGGCTGGGGCATTCTGGCCGCTCTCATGGCAGCACAGCATCCCCCTGGCTCTGTGCTAACCATGGACTACCATAGTCCACACGCATCCTTATGCCTGAACTGGGTGGAGCATCTGCCAGCACACTGTCCGGCCTGTCGAGGGCTGGGGGACACGGGTCCAATGGGAACAGCTTTATTTCCTGGTCTGGAGAGGCTTTTCTGCTTTTGGAATAGGACTATCAGCCTTTTCTGACCTCTGTCCAAGGGACAGATGTTTTTGCTCTATCGCTCATTCATTGCTAAGGCTTTAGGCAATAACTACCGCTATTTCTCCTCGGGTTTGGACTGCGTTCCACAGCAGCGGTCCCTGGCTGAGTTAGTCTGTTTAATTAGTTATTAAAATGGAAGTGCTTTTTTTTTCATCACATCTCCTACCATTCTGGAACAGGTCCACTAATGGTAGACACAACTCATACAAGCGTCTATTACTCTGCCTTGAACAGACTAAATAGTTCTGGCAAGTCAACCTTTCTCCTTTGGCTTTGCCAGGCATCTGACTCCTGCTCATGTTTGCTTTCAGGAGGGTACAGCTGCCAAAGGCTGAGCAGCTGGGCCAGGCACACTCCTCTGTCACCCTGATGGCAGCATTCCCACCCAGCATTACAAGCAGATATAGGGCTGTTTCATCTCTTTGGGGTGATGGGTAGCTCTGAAAGCCTGATTAAGTGCCGGAGGTGTCTCATGGCAGGATTTCCTGTTTACATTGCCCTGTGCCTTGTTATTAGCATCACACTTCTCCTAAACATGCATCCTCACACTGTAGCTCTGTGGGAATGGCATGGTTTGGGCAGGTGAGTCAGAAAAGTGCTGGAGGCAACAGCTCCTGGATGGGTGGGAAAAGAGGATGAACTGTGTGGAAGCAACCACACCATGCTGTATGGGGACAGTTCCTGGCGTGCCTCCTCTCCTCTCCAGTAAACCACCATTTGCTTTCCAGAATGCCCCAGGTGGAGGTGAGACACCAGCATGCATTAATGAAGGGCTTGTTTAGGCACAGGGAGCCAGGCACCAGCCAGGCAGGGGAAACCAGCTGAGCTCTGAGCTCCAGCTCTGCTGCCAGCTCTATCAGCTTGCTTTGCTTGCTAAGAACAATTGTGACTCTGGTTATCTCAATAGGGCGATGCCAGGGGCATGGACAGGTACTGAAGGGTGCCAGGGTGTTTTCCTCAGCTGTTTGTCTTTTCAAGCATTTTACCCTTCCAGCACACTGGTCTCCACAATATAAGGGTGCTGCAGGCTCTGCCTCAGGTGTGCAGCCTCAGCAGGGCTGGGTGGCCTGGTCCCACTGCTCACTGCCCCCCCATGTCCCACACCAAACTAAACAGTGACTTAGGAGTTCAGCTTGGCACCAAGGAGCCAGCTCTGGGTGTCTAACAGGACCAAAACAGCATTTCTGTGTGGGATGCAAGTGCAGCAGATGCTGCAGCATGAAGGAAGCAAAACCTGAATAGTTTACAGGGTGAGTAGTTCGGGTTTTTGGCTTTGTGGCAGGCTGGTAATTAGCCTGGCCTTTGCACTGAACTCCTGGTGTGTCTCTACAAAGTGACCCACATGCCCGTGTCCACCTCTCAGGATGCATGGGCAGTGCGTTGGCAAGGGATCTCTCCTTTAGAGGAAAAGTGATGATTTGAGTCCTCAACATCTATCTAACACTGTTCCTTTCCTTTGCAAGAGCTTTTTCCTGGGCCTGGGCTTTTCTTCTGGCAGACAGAAAGTGGAAGGACAAGGTTATGTGCCACCCTCAACTATCCAGTGTTCCAATCACTGGAACACATGGTGGGTGGTAGCTGAAATGGGATATTAGGATTAGATTTTCCAAGGCCCTTGGGAAAAGCTTAAAGTTTGCTGCTAAAAAAAGGGTAACTATCAAAAGAGAGCTTTTCTTGTCAGATAAGAGTGTTTAATACTATGAAGTAAAGAAATACCTTGGGGCTACACCAAGCACTCATGTGAGGTCTATATATATGCATGTGTGGCCAAGGGGAGGGATGTTCACAAGCTCTGCCTTTGCACATGACCTGCCACACCTCTCTGGAAACCAGATTCGCTGCTTATCTGATCTGCAGAAAGGCTGTGTCTCTGCTAAATGGCTTAACCAGCACTTCTGCGTGAGGGGCAGACAGCAAGAAACATCAACCCCTCCATTGCACCATTGCACAACCATCGGCCATTGGAAATAGCAGCGTTTCCCCCTGTAATGGAGCTGCAGACTGTATTAAAGGGCTCAGTGCCTGCAGAAATCAAAAGTTTGGGGCTGACTGTCATGCACACCCCTGAAGATGCAAAGGCAGCTTGGGAAAAGGAGGCACCTGGCCCCTCGATCCTCAGGATGCTCATGGCTATGGTCCAGGTGGTGCTGGGATTACATCCATGGTCTATCAGGGGTGCTATCACGAGTGGCAGGATGTGTGTTGGACCCTCTGAGTGTTGGGGTGGTCATGGTGAGGCAGGCAGGGAATCTCCACCCTAGCACTGAGCAAGTGCATACCAGATTTACTGCAACATGTGTCTATGTGTTTCCTCAGGTGCCTTTGGCAGCACGCAGGGATGGCGTCTGAGCCCTGAGGGTTGCACACTCTGGCACATGGCACGTGCCTGGTCAGGGCCAGTCGCAAAGCTGAAGCAGGAGGAGGACTCCTCATCCACCACAAGCTTCCAGCTTGGGCAGGGCCTCCTCTCCTCCCCATTACCTGCAAGCTGGATTAGTGCCCACCAGTCCAGATAAGCCATGGCAGCGCTGCCAGAGGTCTCCCACGCTGGAGGTGGTTGCAGACAGCTCCACAGGCAGAACGATGATGGCTGCTGTGCTGCACAGCCCACCCAAGCTGCTTCTCATCCCGCAGCCCTGGAGCCCTGCATAGCACCCATTTTGTTTGTACTGCACAGCACAGTGCAAGGCAGTCATACCTTCAAAAAAGGTAAAAATAAAAGGAGACAAAAAAGATTCCCCATGTTTTACCATTTACACTTTGGTTGTGCTACCAAAAATGGGGTGTTTGAGGTGACAGTGGGTCCCTGGGCAGCTTGGTGCTATGTGGGGAGAAGCAGGCAAAGTACCCCTCTCCCTGCTTCCAGGCCAGATGGAGCTCAAGGAGGTTATCACACACCGAGCATACACTGCAGAAGCCTTCTTGCTCCTTTGGGAAGGACCTAAATGGCTGTGGCAGCAGGAACAGGGACAGCAGAGACCTGTGGCCATTCCATACGGGGCACCAAGCTCTGGTCTCCCAGCTGTCTGCAAGCCCAGAGCTGCTCACAGCTCTCTGCTGAACCTGCAACCATATGTGATGCCCCTGATCCCTGCACTGCATGGGCAGCCTCAGCTAATCCTGCTGTAGGGAGCGGTAAGGAATGCTGCTTAGTGGAGGCAATGCTTGGGTGTCTCTGGAGCTGGGCACTGGCACGTCCTGACCAAGCTCACATGGTGGGATGGCAGCATCAGGACCAGCAGTGACAGCTGCTCTCTTTACTTCAGTATTCCTGTGCTGCTCTGCCTCTGGGCTTGCCACTGCACTACTTTTAGTGGATTACGTGTGTCTCCTTAAACCCAGCTGGCAGGATGAAGCAGACTCCCATTGGTGTGCTTCCACTGAGGAAGAGAAGCTGTGTCCATCACAGATGGTGGACCGCTGAGCCACCACACTCCAAGCATGGCAGTGCACCTATGGACTCACCACAACAACAAAAGCTATTTGTAAGCTTTTAACTTCACGAAAGAGAGCATGCATGTGGAGCGTACCGCGTCTGCCTGTTACAGCCTGGCTGTGGGGTTTGCTGCGTGGCAAAGGGCTGCCATGGCAGGGAACCACTGCAGCCAGGAGAAGGGTTGGGCTACTTCTGCTTTTTGGAGTGGGTTTGAGGGGTGCTTGGTGTGGGGATTGCTCACAGCTGCTCCCCAGTGAACATCAGCTGCTTCCCTTCTCAGCCATTGCTCAGATCTGAGGCAAGAAAATCCCTGCAAATTTCATTTCTCATTTTGATCCTAATCTTGTTTGCATTGAGATGTTAAAGACATGCCTGCTGCGGGTGAACTGAACCAGGTACCCCGCCATGGCTGTGAGTGCATGGCCAGTTGGACCACTTTGCACGCTCACTGCACACTTGCGTGCACAAGGCAGGACTGGCAGTGATTTGGGATCACATCCCATCATTATCACTCTGATGTCCCTCAGTCGTGCAGCCTCATGGACAAGCTAAAACAAAGATCACAGGAGATAAATGTATAAAACATTACATTTGCTGGTGTGCCTGGCACTGGATATTCAGAGCACCCAGAAGCTGCTTGTAGCACCTGAATGCACCTTTTATACATCTTGGGCTAGACAAGGTGGATTCCCACAGCTCCCACTTTGTGTTAGATGAGTTGGCATCCCTGAAATCACAGGGTTGTAGGTCACTGTCATCCTAATGTGGGCAGTTATCATGGCTGGGCTCAGTCCAGTCCTGGTCCAGGCAATGTCTAAATGTTTGCAAATAAAGAATGGCTGCCAGTTCACTCATTCATCTGAAAGCTGAGTTATGGAGAGGCTTCACTGTCCATAGCTGTTAACTTCAGGACAGTGCAGTGCAAGGTTAGACAAAAAGGTGCTGCAGGAATATCAAAAAGCATTCCCTGTGTAAGTTGAGAATCAGTAACACTTGGGGAAGGGAAGGAGAACAGATTTTCTGTAAGAAAAACGAGTGCATTAGCTCCTAGGAGTGGCTCCAAGCAGCCTTTCATCCATGACTGCAGAGCTGGGTCCACAGGAGGTTGGCTGGGCAACACCTTGATGGTCAGCTGGAACACCCTGAGTAACCTGGGCTGCTTGGGTTTGGTGCAAGGGGAGGCAGATAGCAACATCATTTGCTTTAAATTCTACTTACCTATCCCCATTGCAAAGTAACTTCATATTTGCCCTATACATATTTATACCTGCACAGTGCCTGTCTCCACCTAGGCTCATGCCAGGTTCCCATCCAGGCATCTACAAACAGGGTGGCCTAAGGCTCTGGCAGACAAATTCTGCTGCCTTTCAGCAGTTAACTCATTAGCTTTCAGAAAACTACACCCCAATGAGCTGCCTGTGGCTTTTGTACCACTTCAAGGAAGTGCAGAAGGAGTCCTGTCACCAGGCTGGAAGGTATCATTAAACAATGGATAATTCTCCTGCAAAACTGATGCTTTGTTAAGATGTACCATGAAATCACCACCATGGAAGATCTGGAGATGGGGGAGATGCCACAGTGTTTCCTCTTGCTTTGGGAGCACTGAGGAAGGTCAGGATCATTGCTTGGATGGGGAGGGTCACCTGTGGTCCTTCCCACGTTGCAGCCATGCTTTTGAAGAACATTTTGAAGGGTTGGCTCTCCCTCTATGCAGGGTTTATTTGCTGTTTTCGCAGTTTAAGACCTGAGGGAAAGCTGGATTTAGATGGTGCTGTGTAAACAGAAAATAAAAAGTAGTCAAAGTGCTCAGAAAAACTGATAACTCAGCATTTCAAACCGCTAGTTTCACCTTTCAGGACATGTTTCTACCAGCATGGTATATGACATAAAAAATAGCTGGTCTAAGGTACACAAATGCAATATATATTATCAGTCTTGCTTAGCTGTATTCAGCAGATTCCGAGTAAAGTTGCTTGTGTAGATTTCACTTAACCTGTGCATTAGGAAAACTAATTACATGGTCACATACTGGAGATCAGCATGATCTTGAGGAGCCCTAAGCATGCATATCTGCTCCAAAACATGCTCCACACACTGAAAATATCCTGTCCTAAACATCCCAGATGAGACAGGTATCCTGACCCCAGCTCCCCCACTGCAGCACTGACAGGGGAGGCTTGCCTGTGCCTGCAAGGGGTCGAAGGAGACAACATTGGTAGTGGCTGCCGGTTGGTGTCACGATAAAAGCATTGCAGAAGCACCTAGGAGGAAATTAATCATTATAAAAGCTGTGCAGGGGTTACCTGGGTACACACAACCAAGCCATGCTCTGGAGGTGGATGGTAAAGGCAGAAAGGGGTAAGCAAAGGAGGCGACAGACTGAAGACTGGGACCTGATGTGACCATCACCACCAGCCCTGCTCTGCAGGACCACACTGGGAAGCTTGGTTCTCCTCTCCTCCTGTCTCCCGCTGGAAAGCCTTCTCCCCAGCCCTGTGAACAAACCAGTGTGTCACAGTGCAATTACAGACTGTCAACCCATGTCAGCCCATGGTGGGTGGGAATTAAGGCTCCACTGACATCTAGCATTTTCCTCATTTTTGATAGTCTGACTAATTTCAGACTAATTTGATGTCTTCTTGTGTTCTGTCATTTGGGTCTGGTTTTTAGCATTATTACTATAATTACATTTATGTAAGTTTCTGATTAAGCCTCAAATAGTAAATACTCACATGCAGTAGTCACAGCAAGAAGAAATCCAGGGACTTGCTCTCCTGTATTTAGCTGGCCTGCAACAAGCAGCACCCGACTCAGGACCTGCACCTTAGAGGAATGCATGAAATCTGGAAATGGAAATCAGAGAATTGCCTCTGGGCAAAGCCAGACAAAACAGTTTGCTTCCTGGCTCAGCTGTCCCTACAGCAATCAGGCATCTTCCTCTCTTTACTCACCTGCTGCTTGTTGCTTAACAGTTGTGTTAACATGTCAGGCATGAATATTGTCCAGAATATTTATTTATGCAACCTCCTAGGCATTTTAGGATGCTTGAAATTGTCTTCAGCAGATACGTGACCACCTCCATAAGCAATGTTCATTAAGGGACTTAGAGCATCACTTCACCATGGCCAAGATTTCTCATTTTGACCAAGTTATAATTCTTCATCCTGAGTAATGGATCCAGTGTGTTTCACAAGGCAGCACCTCAGTTCAGGGGGTTATTTGTACCTGTCAGCTGCGCTGCAACAGCTCCCTGAGACCACATCCACCAGATCAGTTTAAATGGAAATACTTTCTGATATAAGCAGGCAAGCCAAGACCACATATGCAGGTTAATGGTGGTGAGTGCCCACATGTGGGTTATCAAGCAGCAGCAGGGAAAGGATGGAAACACCAAAGCCCTCTCCATGCTGTAACCAGGACGTGAGGAAGCCCCTGGTCCATGGGAGAGTGTCCACTCATCCCTCCAGTTCTGTCCATGCTCAGGGCATCAAGAGCTGCTCTATGTCAGCCAGGGGGGTATGGGTAACAAAGGAGGGCACCACGGAAGGAAGTTATTAAAGCTGGAGGAGGTGTTTCATCATGATTGCTGCCGGGGCAGAAGTCATCCTGGGAGATGGTGCACACCCATGAGCTGTGCAGGCTCAGCAGCAGAGGCCCTTAGCATTGCTTTTTGTTCATGTTTCTTCAAACCACTGAGAGGGCAGAACCAGACCTGGAGACCTCAGCTCACAGCCTTCAGCACCCGCATGTAGGATATTCCACACAGGGCACCCCAGACCAGAGTGTCACTGTCAGGAGGCAGAGCAAGAGAAGGCAGGTTTGAAGGGACCTGGTTGCTAGTGAAAGCATGGAGAAGGTCTGACGTCTGGCTGATGAGGGCAATCTGGCTCTGCCAGGCAGGGACAGCTCTGGCTTGGCACGACCTCAGTTATCCCAGGATCACTCCCTGGAGGAGGGATGTTTTGCTCTGCTCTGTGAGTGGAGATGTGACTCCCCTGCTCTCCCAGAGCAGAGGCTTTGCAAGCAGAGGGTCTCCAGACCGGGGATCCACGGGACCTAATTTGGCTGGTTGAACAGAGGCCATAGCACGCTCTCCTCCTGAGGCAGGTTTCTCCCCTGGTCACTGACCCAGCACATCCTGTGCTGTCAGGCATTTCCTCATGGCTTGACCCAGCCAAGTGCTTAACACACATGTTAAATCCAAAGGACATCAATAGACTTACTCAAACCCTGAAGTGCCTGGATTAGGGCTTGCTTGCATAGGATGGGCACAGCCTTTTTCAGCAGCTGTGACAGGAAAAGCATCATTTTACATCACTTACTATGTGAACATCAATTTGCAGCATAGCAGGAAGAGTCAAACAGGGGTATCTCAAGCCAGCTGCTCCCAGGAGGAATTTGAACCAAACATGTCCATTTTGGACAGGTGTGATGGCTCAGGGGCAATGTGAAGCTGCTTTGCTCCATTTGCAGTGTGTGGCCATTGCTTGCAGGGCTCTGAGGGACCACTCGTGACCATTCATGCACACAGAGGCAGCAAATATAGGGACCTGCCTACAGTAAAATATGCAGAGATATTAAACCAAGAGCTTTTCATCACCCCGGTCAGACCAGTTGCAGCCTGACTAACAGGAGGCCAAGCCTTTATTTACTGCAATTTATACATATCAAGAGAGATCCCATGAAAGACAACCAATCAACCTAATTGCTCTAGGGACAAATCCCTTCTGACACATACGCCTGATAACATCAATTACCTTCCAAACAGACTGATTCAAATGTCATGGGTGTTTTCAGAGATGATAAACATTATAGAAGGAGGCTGAAGCTGAGGCTGAAAACACACTGGCAAAGGCATGAACCCGTAAGGGACAACATCATCAGAGACTGTACAGTCATGTGCAACAGAGACCCCAGGATGGTCCATTCACATCTCCCTGCACACCACAGGCCAGAAGAAGCTTCTAGAGACTCACAACAAACTTCAGATCCCTGGTAAAAAGCAAATTCAAAGCTAGACTGTGCTGAAGCACACCTCTGTCTCAGAACCTCCCACAATAGCAGGGACTATGGTGAATTGAAAATGCTTAATATCAAGTGGAGACCTCCTCAACAACCCTCTTCAACAGATCCATTCTGCTCTGTGCTGGTGCTCAGGTGACAGCAGCTCCCTACAGCCAGCAGGTCAGCAGGAGGCCACGCAGTGCGGAGAAGTGGATGACACTACATCCATTACTATTCATGGCTGTTTACAGAGCAAACCTCCCTGCTGCTGCACACTGTGGTCTCAGGAGGCTTTGTGCTCTTGCTGCTCAACCCCATATTGCTGGTGCTGCCTAGCTACTGCACCAGGGAGAGTGTTCCCATCCCTGCAGGCTGTTTGGAGCAGGATCAGAAGGAGCATTTCCCATCAGCTGGGTGGAAGTGCGGACACTGGGAAGTCGGCTTTCATTAATGGGTTGCATTTCAGGGCTAAGAGCAACTTCCAGTCTCTGGGGATCTTTGCAGCAGTTGACCCACCCCAGTGTCTCACATCCCAGTGAGTATTTCACTCCTGGGAGGAAAAACGAGGTGTGAAAAGGGAGGAAGAGGATCCTGGCAGGAGTTCAGAGAAGTTAATTGCAAAGTAAGAAAGAATGAGGCAGGATGAAAGTGAAAAGTAAATAAAGTCACTGAAAGCAGCAAGTGCAGGAGTCTCAAAAGGATCTTGTAAATCTTGCTCTTAAAGCAGAAAGGAAGCTTGGGATCTACAAAAGCTCTTCCGTGCCTGTGAGAACTCAATGCCAAAAGCAAGTACACACAGAAACACTGCAGAAAACCACCTCACCATGAGGAATAGCTGTAACTGAGGACTGGGCAGACCTGAGCTGGGAAGGACCTACAGTGTCCAGTTGTCTCAGGAGCTGAAGATCCTATGGCCAGCTGCAGCTGAAACACACAATCAGAGGGAGAGGCACACAATGGGTCCTGATCCGAAAGAACTGAAAATAAATCCTGGGGGAAGACCTCAGCAGGTGACACGTTTCCAGGGGATGCTGACTCAGGCAGAAGCTGTGTGATGCAGATGAACAAGGAGACTGTCCTGAGCAGAAATCTCATTACAGCTACTTAGCCATTCCTGCTAACCTGCCTCCTATTACCTGCGCCAAGGGCTTAAGAGAAGAACATTCAGAATGAAATTAAGAAAGCAGGAGTATAGACTGAATGTCTAAAACGTCTCACCAATACAGCAGGATGAGCTGAGCCTGTCCACAGAGACCTTTGCTGGCACCATCACTGGCTGAGACAGAGCAGGAGCAGGCACAGTTCTGCAGCAGCAACTCCTCTAGCTCCAGCCAAACCCCCCCAGGGGTGTTTCCATCCCTGCCAGGCACCTCCAGGCTCCTGGTCTCTAGTGGATGGGGAAGTGGGACACCCCAAAGCATGCTGTGGGCACAGGATGCTACTGTCAGCTGGGTTATTCCCGAGGCTGGGCCAGTTCTGCATCTGCTGCTTTCCCTTGCTAGAGGTGAGAGCAGCACACAGAGGTGGGAGCAGCACGCACACCTCAGGGCTGGGAGTGGGATTTCCATGGGAATTGAGAGGACACCCTCTGCCAGGGCATCCCACTGCCTGGCAGAGGGTGCACAGCAGCTCCCAAGTCCCTGAGCGAAAGGGTGAGCCTGGAGCACATTTATTTACTGCTGGAGCCCTTGAGCTGCTGCCAGAGCCCCCCAGAACACTGAGGCCACACAGGAGCAGCCCTGTGGTAGCAGGGAAGCTTAAACATCTGCTTTCCTAGCCAACAGTTTGCCATTTCATACCCAAATCTTCTTCTGTCCCTCTTCAAAAACAAGCCAGCTCATTAGAATATAAAAAGCACTGGTGACCAGGCACTACTAATGAGCAGGAAAGCCTTCCTTGCTCTTCTGTCACCATTGCCATCCTCTCTAGCAGTGATCCCTGCACTGACTCAAGAAACCCTCAGGCTGGCAGAGCAATTAGAAGCTGTCATGTGCTATATGTCCTGCAATTTGGTACACTGGCACAGGCATCTGTGTTGGTAATTATACGCGTAGTGGGATCCACAGCATTATACATCACAGATGCTAGCATGAGCAAAGAGCCAAAAGAGCAAGGGTTTACAAGCACACAGGTGCGTGAGACATTTGGCACAGGTAGAAAATTCCTGCAATGTGTATTGGTGCCTCTCTCTGGAAGGTTGGTGGGAAATGACTGCAAATATCTGCTTTTATAAACAAGAGCTGGATAACAAATACATAAAAAACAGCATCTTTGTCCAGTTTTCAATCACTTCTGCTACTGCAGTGGTGCTGTCCAAACAGAAATGGTGCCAGAGAGTTATGGTTGTCTCCGGGAGGGGAAGTGCAGCTAGGATGAGGATTCCTTTCCAAAAGGAATGCTAACAGAGCAGCAGCCACTGCCAGGCTTGGGTGAATATCAGTCCGTGTAGCGTTCATTTCTGAATACCTCTATGCCAGAGAAGACCAAGTCTCTGTAAGGTCTGAAGGGGGAAGCACATCTCCAGCTCTTACGTGGACAGTCCTGTGTTCAACCTTTAAAGTAGATGCTCAGTTTCAGCCATAGGCTCAGGGTCCAGCAACAGCAGAAACTAGGTATCTGTGGTTCACAATCATGGCAGGATCCTGTGGAGGCTGCCACCAGCCTCCAGCCCCAGAGGCTATGAGGAGCCGATGGAGGTTCAGGAGGCAGGAGGTTTTGTCCTGAAGACCTGTTTTCAGCAGTGAAGGATATTGGTACATTCCTCTTCTGACCAGACCTGGGCCTTGGGGCCATGGAACCCTGGTCTGCACACTGGGACACCCTGATCTCAAAGCCTAGGAGCTGGAGAGGGGATGTTATTCTCTTCCAGGCTCTGTATGCACTTGCTGTCTATCTTGGATGAAACAATAATCCCATCTAATCGTTTTGCCAATGTAGATCCAGACTAATACTTAAATTCTCCAGAAAAAAAGACCATCTTTAACCATGCTCCACTAAGACTATGTAATAGAATGATTTACAAAAGGGTGCAAACCTCATTTGTATCTCCTGCTTAACTTGTTAAAACAATTAATTACTTCTGGGCACTTTTAATTAAGGTACTGCTATATTGCTGGTTATGTTTAAAACACTTGACATCAAATCACTACAATTTCCTGAAAGCAGCAACCACCACTGCCTTCAATATTCCAATCCTAAACTGTCCTGGAAGTGTTACTTTATTTGTACACTTCAGTGGCTACTCCTAATTCTGCAGCTCAAATCAACACAATGCTTTTTCCATTTCCCAAAATGACACCAACGTACCTATGAGAATTGCAGCTATCCAACCAGTTATCACCCATCACATTAAAGTAGAAAGCATGAGGGGGACGTCTGAGTTTTATATCACTGTTTTTGTTCCAAGTTGAGCAAAAGAAATGAAGTTTCTGTTCTCTCCCATTAGCATCCCCAGATCGCACCCCTCTTCCCTCCATTCCTGCTGCTGATGATCTGCAGGAACCTCTGGATGTCAGGACTTTCCTTTGAGGGTTACAAGAATCTGAAGGAGAAGCCATCATGCTGCTCACCCAGCACTCTATGGGACAGGCTGGGACATCCAGGAAGCCTCATCAAGAGCTGAGCTCATTGGGGACTGCAATGGAGAGGAAACAGAAGGAAACTAAAGCTCAGCAGCAGGAAGGTGCCCACACAGAGATGTCACCAGAGGCCATATTGGACCTGAGATCTCCGTGGGATGCTGTGGTTGAACACCTCATTCCCACGTTCCCTGGCCCAATGGTGCTCCTGCACAGCCCACAGGCACCAGTGGCAGAGGCTGCCTTTTTCTGTGCCTGGTTATCCTGTTTTGACTCGTCATTTCATGATGAGCAAAACCCACATTTCCAGAGCTCTCCCTGCACAGCCATCACCAGGCAGTGCACATAGCTGGAGGTCATACCCACCTGGGCATTAAAAAGGCAGGTATTTTTCACCTGATATCTCATTCCAGCCTCTCTCAGACCTGTATAGAAACAGGCTTTACACAAAACCTGGGGTAACACTGCATCCTTGTGTCAGGTGAAGCTAGACAGCAAGCTCCAAAACTCAGCTCATAGTCACAGCTGGCCCTTCTGCACCCCACATGTGTTCACTCCTTGGCATATATGGATACAACATCTCCCACAGTGTCTTTGAGAAGTCTCTTGAGAGGACCTAGAAGTTGTCAGAAAGTCAGGGAGGAACTGATGGAACTGAAATTTCTCCATAGGGCATCAATAAACCCATGTTCTGGAGACCCACCACCCAAGCAGTGTGTGTGAGCTGTCAGGTCCAGCTCTGCCAATGCAGGCAGCTGTTCTGAGTGCAGATCAAAGGAGTCAACAGCATTGTCAACTGAGGGTGACATGGGGCTGGATGCTGTGCTGACTACATGCCTGCAGTTGATGTTGTTTTGCTGCACTGAGCTTCCAAACACCAAAATGTTAGCAGTGATTCAAGGCAAGTGTAAGAAGCATCCCTTCTGCTCTTTCTGATGTTCACCTGTAATGCAACACTGACTTCTGACACCACCAATCCTCCTCTGTGACAAAAGAGATTTAATATAAAATCCAGTATTTAAGTGTGCTTTTAAAATTTGATTTGAAGGACTTTGAATTTATATTCGACTAAATCAGACCACCATCAGACCTCCTGTGCCAGGAGAAATGGCTCCTGGTGACATAGGAACATCAGAAAAGCCAGAAACATAAGTAGCATCCAGGGACACAGAAGAATCTGAGAATCAGCACAGAGCACCTCCATCCTCTCACTCTCTCCAAGCAGCACAGGTGCTCCGGAGCTTACGGCTCCCATTTCAGTCTCTCGTTCATTGTACAATGGATGACTGAGCTGTGAAGCTGCCAGCCGGCAGAAATACCACTTCTGAGCACTTCCACAAGCAGATGTGGCATCGCAGGGAAGCCTGGCTCATTCCCAGCGAGCCCTGCCTGCTGCAGAGCCGCGTATCCATGCTGGCCTTTCATTTTCCAACCAATATCCAAGCGGGCAGTCGTACGGAAGGGAGACAGCAGAGGGCAGCTCCGCCCTGCCTAACGCAGGCGATGCCGCATGGCAGTGGTGGTTGCACACACACTGCACCCAGGGCTGAGGCAGACGCATCGGGATCATGAAAGGAACAGGGAGGATGGTGACAGATACCGTCTTCTGTCCTTGCTCCCCATTCTCAATGTCTCTGCTCAGTGAGGATACACAGGAGAGTGTGTACATTGAGGATGCACATGAATGCCTGCCCTCTCTGTAGAAAAGCTTGCTGAGTGGCAAAAACGCATCATGTCTTTTGGGGCTGCTGGAGACTCAGCATGGTCCAGCTGTCCAGCAAGGGCTCAGTTTGTCCCTTGGGATGCCTCGATGAAGCTTTCTGAGGGGAAGGATGGGGTGGGCAGATGTAACCGCAGTACCTATGTGGGGGGCAGACCCAGGGATGGGTGAGAGGACAGCAGGGATGCCAGCCTCATCCTGGCCTCGATAGGGATGGTTTAAACTCTTCCTGGAAAAATCCCATGCAGACCATGCTAAAAACTGTGTTGAATGCCTTTCACCTTCCTTCATGCCCGGCCCCCAGGGCAGGGGAGGCTGCCCCATCCCCACACACCCTCGGCCACGCTGAAGTGCAGTAGTGACCTGGCTGCACCTCATGCACCACGGAGCCACAAGAATGAGCATGACCTTGTCAGAGAGGTATTTTCTGCAAATCATTCTTGGGTAACTGGATGGGAGGAGCCCCAGATCTTACAGAAACATGAGTGAAGAGGGGCAGTGGCAGAAATTATGGCCCAGCAATTCCTTGTAGTCTTTCTTTACCAGTACGTGGGACCTGGATAATTTGTTAGGTGATTGGCACCCATGTGTGGCAAAGAACCTTGGGCTGGAAGCTCCTGCTGGCTGCAGCAGTGACTTTGTTATCCTCCCAAAGGCAAAGGCAGGCATGTATCACCAGGATTCATCTTCTGCTGCAGGTGTTTTCTGTCTCCTCTCTCCTGAGGCCCATTTCAGAATTGAAATCCATGCTTTACCTGCATGTGCGATACTCCCCTGGAGGGCTCGGCTCCAGAAGCAATCAGACAGCAAACAGAGGGCACAGACATCATGTTGCCATCCACAACGTGCAGTCTGATTCCCCCATGTCGGTGAGGGCAGCCAGAGACGGAGCACGTTTCCACTCTGAAGTCAGCAGGGAAGAGGTCCCTTGGAGCATGAATAAACCGAGAAAAATAATTAACTATGACAACTAATTTGGCAACCTCCATTGCTATTTTGCACCTCCAGGATAGGAAAACACCTGCATCTCATTGCATTGGTTCTTCACAGTGTTTGTAAGGAAACGCTGCTCATCCCACAGGTGCAAACCAGAGGGACCAGGTCATGTCACACACATGGTCCCAGTTCAGGCTGTGGCAGAGTAGCATGGTCGTGATCAAGCCCAAGTGTAGCACAGCACAAGGAGCTCACTCAGGCGCAATATGATGGAGTCACCTCTGGTGACACAGGCGCCCAGCAGATGCAACACAGCTCTTCCTAACAGAGACTGACATGGTGTTTAAAATCCAGGGCATGTATTCCTGCAGCAATACATGTCCGACAGCATTTGGGAAATGCTGAAAACTGAGGACCTTCATTTCACTGTTGCAGGAGCCTTCATTGGCAGATGGGCCCAGTGAAGAAGCCCTTTCCCCTTGGCTGGTGAGAACACATGCCCCATCCTTAAGGGTCTGCTGCACCTCTTTCCACTTCCCATGGTGGCCCCAAGCCCATTAATAGATGTTTGTGTAGCTTGGGGTTACTCAGGGGAACACACTCAACCAAGGTCACCCCTCTGTTGGAAAGCTCGAGCCCAGGGATCTGCTCTTGGATACTGCAAGGCAGGCACTGACCAACAGGAGTGACTGTGGTGGGGCGGCTGGGATAGCCAGATATCCCAAACGGCAGCTTGTTTTTGGAGAAGGACCAACAACAAGCACCAGGCATTTACCAAACAAGCCCTGGCAGAGGTTAGCTGAAATGTTATAACCTATTCCTGAGGTCAGGGGAGCAGTGGAGCCTCTCACACTTGAACCCATACCAAAATCCCCACTGACTCTCCCCCTGGCTGCTGAGCATCCCTTGAGCACCTCATCTGAGTGCCTGCCCGCTGCTGCCATTGGAGACACAGTCCTTATGTCACTGCTGTGAGCTTTTCTGTCATAAGGCCCTCAGCAGAGACATCTGTGGATTTAGAGGGGCTCACCTCCTGAAGAACCACACTGCTTCTACATGGGCATCACAGCCCAGAGGCTGAGCGAAGAGCAGGCCTCCATGAGTCACTAAACTCCAGTCCCCCGAGGAGCAGCTCGCTTTCAGGTGCACACGGGAGGCACGTGTGTCTGCAGCAGAAGGTGGGAAAAGGGAATATTTAGCTCTGAAGTGTAAAGCAAATGCTCAATACATAGAACCAGTTTTGAGCCATGACAAAGCTGTGTTTGAGTCACCAGTGCCCCGGGGCTATTTGCCTGGTGTGCAACTGGTGGTGTGCAGAACATAGCAGCTCCTGAGCTTTGTTCTGCACGCTGTGGGTTTTGCTTGAGCACTTCTGCTGCCTGTCTGGCTTGCTTCTAGATAAGCATGAGGCACAGTCTTATGACATCAGGATGCCTTGGATGGGGCAGCCCAAGCCCAGCCCTTCCCAGGCACTCAGGAAAGATCTGCTGGGGAGGTAGGGCAGAGACAGGTAAAGTTTGCCTGTACCACTGCTTGCCCCTTGCAGTCCCCCTCTTTTTCCTATTTAACTTGCCACAGCTTAACACACTTGAATCCTCAGCCCCTGCCAGTTCCATCCCTGCTACCCTCTGACCCAGGCTGTTACTGCAGAGTCAGCAGTCAGGAATGCTTCCCAAGAAATAATATGCATGTGGAATGAAGGTCCCAGGCTGGCAGTGTGTTGTCTTTGGATTCAGGCACCATTTGCTTGATGGCACGGGCTGACTTGGTTGCCTTCAAGGCTACTGGCAGACTGATATGCTTGACGGGATGGTGGCTGGAGTGGCTGGATGGCCAATTCCCTGTCATGCAATGATGACAGACTGCTGGGGTCTGATTCTGCTCAGTTTAAGGCAAAACATAGCTTTTTATCTAGCTGAACCCATGACAATATGGCTGGAGTTCTGCTGCTATCTCCATCTTCCTTCAGCATCCGTGGCACGAGGGTGTCCTGGTTTCAGCTGGGATATTTTTCTGGTGCAGTGCTGTGTTTTGGCTTTAGTCTGAGAACAATGATTGTAAAATGCTATTGTAGCTGTTGCTCAGTAGCACTTACCCTGATCAAGGACTTTTCAGTCTCATGCTCTGCAGTGAGGAGGGCACAAGAAGCTGGGAGAAAGCACAGACAGGATACCTGACCTGAGCTAGTCAAAGGGGTGTTCCATACTGCAGCACATGATGCCCAGTATATAAAGTGGGGGGGAGTCACCTGAAAGGACCAGATTGCTGCTTGGGTTGGGCTAAGTATTGGTCAGCAGGTGGTGAGCAATTGTACTGTGCATCACTTGTGGTTTTGTCTCAGCAGCTTGGTTTAAGACAGAGGGTAAGTCCAGCCACCAGCTCTGCCCTTTGCACCTCATCTGCAAATACACTTTAGCTGCCATCCTGCTTTTCACAAAAACAAGTAAAAACACACATACACTGGACAGAAATCTGAAATATTCCTTCAGATTTCCTGTCAGCTAGACACTCATTGACTACATCCCTGTTAGCATCATGAGCATGGTAGGCAGCATTCCCCAGGGCAGGATCTCGGTGCCCAACCATGGGTCTTCCATGCTATGATTTGTCAAACCCTTCCTATGGATGCTCTGGGAGTTAACATGGGACAAGGACCTTTCCCAGTAGGTAACATGAGTGCAGCCATCCTGTCCTGGGGGACAGAGAGCTCAAACACACAGGGGTGGACCACCCCACTTTAGCTGCCACAGAGCCAGGGCACAGGGCAGCTTCCACTCACTGATGCAAAGACAATCAGCAAGTCTTGTACCCCAAAGACCCCCCAAACAAGCATGTGTGAGGTCCAGCATGTCACACTGCACCTTTGTCTGTGCCAGGGCTGTTGCTCTACATTCCTCAAGCAGTAGCCACAACCTGGCAAGCACCTGATGAGAAGCCAGCTGCAGGTTTTGGCTCTGTGCCCCAGCACTTCCCATCGGAGGGCTGATGCCCAGAGAAGCAGAGATGTGTATCTTGGGTGGCATTTGCCCACAGGTCACCTCCTGTCCCCTTCTTGGAACTTCCCCACTTGCTTTCAGGTCCCTGCAGGGCTTCTGACCCAAGACAGTGGGACATCCACAATCTTTCCTATGTGCTCATGCCAGTGTAGGAGCTTTGGGGTGAATGCTAGAATTAGGTCTTGACAGAGACAACTTGGACTTGATTATTTTAGATGCAATTGTGATGTGTTTGTGTAGCTGCTGATAAGCACCCTCTCCAATGGTGAGCATGGTCAAACAGGTCACACCTTCTTCTTCTTCCTCTCTGCTCCATGCTGTGATAGCCTGTCCAGTTTGAACACTCATTAGCTTAATTTTAGAGGTTATTTTGTGAGGAAGACTGAGCCATGCCAAAGCTAACACAGGAAAAGAACTGTCATCTCTTTCCTCTTTATGAAGTGCTATTGCTATACAGAAAACACGCCCCAAACCCCTAATGTTTGATCCAAGACGAAGACACTGTTCAGCAACAATAAAACCACCTACGGTTATGTTCCTAGTAAAAGGCCAGCCAAAACACAGGATCTTCCAAGCCTCTAATGCTTCAGAGACACTGTCCTGGGAGACATTTCTTGGGA
Source organism: Forpus xanthops (assembly GCA_032466535.1). NCBI lineage: Eukaryota > Metazoa > Chordata > Aves > Psittaciformes > Psittacidae > Forpus > Forpus xanthops. Next base: position 19,600 of record JASSUY010035723.1, read on the forward strand.
GACATTGTCTTTGGAGACCCCATGGATGTGAATAGTTTGTCATGCAAAACTAACCTTCCCACAGGAGACCATTTCACAGTGCCAGCATCATTATTCACTAAACTGCACATGCATCCAGTATCTTCATGGAAAACCAGACCAAAATAACCATCCCTGGAGAAACTGCTCCAGAGTGGCTGGCTGAACAGGCAGAGTGAAACCAGCTTTAGTCCACAAGGTACTTATTCAGAATTAAATCATTTTGCTTCAGAATAGAGAGTCTGTGTGGTTGTTCCTCAGGAACAGGTTATTCTGTTACAGGTATGCCATCACTCTGTGGCGGGGTGACAGCAAGTCCAACGAGGGGTTAAAATGCACATTAAGATGGAAAAAGAAAAAATAATTACACAAACAATAATAAAAGCTCCAAAAGAACAAAACCTCCCAGAGCAGGTCCAGGCGCTGTGATAGTGAATTGGGGTATCAGAGCTGAGCCATCCAGCAAAGACGCTGCCAAATTGGTGTGACAACCCAGGGAGCAAAGGGGTGAGGATTATGGCTACGTGCTGAGGTGTTCATGGGGTTTGCTGCTTCTGACCACGTGCTTGCAAGGATGCAGGGTGAGACCTGTAAAGGGAGAAGGTGGCACCCACAGTAAGCAGTGCCTGTGCTGAAGGAACCCCATGTATATGAATAACTCCCAACTGCCTTGGCTGTGCCGCCCAAACCTCTGGTTTACAGGCTTTGGCCTTTGGCAAAAAGACAGGACTCACAGGCAGTGATGCTGCTGGGCTGGCAGGAGGCACCCAGCCAAGCAAGTGGGTGAACTTCTGCAGCCAGGTAAATGGTGTTGCTTCATCAGGCAGCAGCCTCTGGATCCAGCCTGTTCCCACCTGGACAGGTTCACTCAGGGAATGGGAGGGTGAACCCAGCCAGGACAAACAGCAAAACTAAAAGGGATAAACCTGGATGCCAGAGTCCTGCCTGCACGGAGCACAGCCCCAACATCCAGACTAAGTTCAGGCGGCCATCAGCGTGCTGAGCTGCAGCTGGGCTCAGGGATGCTGCCAGCCAGCGAGGCCATGCATCCCAGCCTCCAATGAGCTCTATGTGTCTGAGCAGTGCCTGACACAGAAAGCCACAGTGGAGTGGGAAGAGGCAGAGGGAAGCAGGGTCTGGTGCAAGTGGGGCACCAGGAAGGCTTTTACCTGGAGGCTTTGCTGCAGGCACTGAAGCATCCTCTCTGGTTATGAGAAAGATGTGCCGGGAGCAAAGAGATCAGCTCTGACCAACCTGTGGCAAAGGGCGGTAAAATATCACTGGGAAGATGTAAGGGTTCACAGATATCTGTCTTTTTGAGCTTTACAATTAAATGCTGAGCTCCTCATCTAATTTACTACCACATTAAATATATAAACCAACAACTGTGCTTTATAATCTCTCCCAGGGGAAGTCAACCTGCTGCTGCATCCTGCAAGAGCTGCAGTAAATGCTGGAGGTTAGTCCAGCACTGTCAGTGACCGCACTGTGTGAGCCCTGCCAGCCAAAATACAGCAGCACCCATAACCCACAAACATCATGCCAGGCTCATGCCAGTACCATGGCAGCCACAGCTCTGGCTTTGATGTGACAGGCATCCGCTCACACCATGCTGGCAGGCAGCCTGCCCCCAGAGCATCACCACTGCCGAGCCCTGAGACCTCCAGCAGCACACTGAGGCCGGTGTTGCCCCTAAAGTGCATTTAGACTTTCTTACATCTCCTGGTGCTGCCCCCATCACCATATCCTTCCCAGCCTGCAGCATAGGCTGTGGGTACGCTGCTCCCCTGCTCCCTGATAGACCCTCTATAATATTCCTGGTGTGGTGACACGATGACCAGGTGGCACATCCTGTAACACTGGGGTTATCGGGCTCAGACTGGGCTTGGGAGTCCCTGTGGCCCAAACCCACCCCTGCTGACCCCTGCTCCTCATAGCATCGAGTGCAAAGGCTGGAAGAAGAGGATGAGACTACCCCACCTCACGGGTAGGTAATGGTGGCTTGCAGGTGTGGGGTGTGCCTGGAGGGGGCCTGAGGGGTGCTGAGGAGGGACTCTTGATCAGGGACTGTAGCAAGAGGACAAGGGGTGATGGGATTAAAGTGAGGTGGAGGAAGCTCAGGTTAGCTAGAAGGAAGAAATCCTTTACTGTAAGGGTGTTGAGGCACTGGAATGAGTTGCTCAGGGAAGTTGTGAATGCTCCATCGCTGGTGGTGTTCAAGGCTGGGTTGGACATAGCCTTGGGTGACATGGTTTAGTGGGAGGTGTCCCTGCCCATGGCAGGGGGGTTGGAACTAGATGATCTTAAGGTACTTTCCAACCCAAACCATTCTATGATTCTATGATTCTATGTCACTGGTAAACCAGGATGTGTTCCTGCTTCCTGCTGGCCATCACAGAGCTCAATCCCCAGCAGTGCTCTGGCCTTTCCCAGTGCTACCACTGACCCACCAGCTCAGGGAGGGAGGTGATATGACTCTACAAACACCATAGGTGACATGACCCTGCACACCAAGTGCTGCCTATTGGAGCACCTTACCTCTGTTTTTTGTAGCAGCAGCCACAGCTACCTATGTCCTCCTGTTGCACCCTGTAGCTACATTAAGCTAGGTAAAGGCGCATGGATCACAAGGGAGAAGACACCTTGCTGGAGCAGCTGCTGTCAAAACACTGTTTTCTGATGCCACTTCCTTCTGTGTGGGCCTGAACTGGGATTGAAGATGCCAATGAGGAGAAGACTGCAGCCTGGTATGGGCAGTGTGCCCCATAAGGCTTGCTTGGGAAGTTGTCAGTGGCTCCATCCACAGGATCTCCTCACTGATAAAGCCTGAATGCCTGTGACCTGTTGCATGGGGAGCATCGATAACCAGGAGGGATGCTCCTCATTCTCCATGTCCTTGAAGCTAGCAAGGCCAACATCAGCAGAGTTTGGCTGGGGAAGTTTTGACGCTAGAAATTTCACCTGATTTCTCTAAAGGGGAAAGAAATGTCCTATTTGCCAGGATGGCTGGCAATAAGGCATCAGTGTGTCATCCTTCCTTCTGGCTTTGGAGACTTCACTTTGCCTCCACTCCCCTGACATCTCAACTCCTCCAGCTTTTCCCTGGGCAGCTGGACCATGCAACCACCACAACAGCACCTTTGCACCACAGCCGTGAGAGCACAGGGCAAAGGATGCACAAGGTCACACACTGTCAGGATACATCCAAAAACCCCCGAGATGTGAACCTGTAAAAGACAGTCACCCTGGCTATTAGCTGGGGTTCTCTGTGCAGCTGTTTGATGGGAGAAGGAAATGCTTCAGACACAAGCCTCAGCTGACACTAGCTTGCAATCGGCTTGTGCTGCATGGTAAAACTCCAGCGTTGCCATGGTTTTCTAGGTTTCAAGGGGTGTTTTTACTCTGCGCTGTTAGTTTTTCACAATCTGCTTGTCTTAACTCCTTTCACAGGTTGATAAAAGGTAGATAAAATGGGGGATGCGTTTGTAAAAATGCTCTAAACCTGTTACCTGTGACACACAGAGTGAAGGATGCTCTCAGGGAGACACCAGGAGCTGTAAAAAGCATTTGAATGGCAGTGATAGGGCTGTGCCTTAATGCCACATTGGGCTGTGCTGCACAATGGCTGTATCTTCAAAAATCACAGCATGGCTGCTCTCCCTGCCCATAGAGCCAGAGCCTGTTCCTGCTGCCTGCATCCCTGTGAATGTATAAAACTTGCTGTTGTCTCTGGTCACCCTGAGAGCTCTGCAGATCCTTTGTGGGCCTCCGAGCCTAAAAAGCAGCAGACAGGCTTCTGTTGCATCAGGCACTTCGCTAATAGGCAGGAATCATTAAAAGCCAGAAGTCATACATATTTATTTGCTCCTGAAAGCACAAGCAGCAGGGGGCTGAGCTGAGTGACAGGGAACATTTCAGCTCCCAAAGCTGTTGATTCACTGCAGAATACCTCCCTCACTGTGGCTGGTCTGGTCTTCTCATAGGTACTGAGGATGCTGGACCTGGCTGGAGAGATGGACACCAAGTACTCTTGGATCCCATAAGCTCTACATGAGATGGGACTCAACTGCTCCACAGGGAACGCAGCTTCACATGGTGTAGCTATTGGGAAGGATGGAAAATGCTGTGCAGGAGCAATGTACCCATGAAAACTGCAGCTCTGCAGGTCCTTGCTGGCTCACAGCAAAGCTCAGAGCCATCCTGCTAGGTCTCTTTCATGTCCACAGTGAACTCCTTTTGGCCAGCAGTCTCCTTGGCTTCTCTGATCCCTTGCTTCTCTTTCCAGAGAAATGCCTCCCCTTCTTCTCAGCATCCCCCCCTTCAATCAGCTGCTTTCATAAGAGCTTCAGGATCTTCCCCTTCTTTTTTAGCTTCAATCCCATTTCTCCAGCTATCAGGTGATATTTAATGCAAATATCTTCATAGGTCAAGTCACTTCAGATGCGAGCTATTGGAGAGAAGTAACAAGTTGTTGTTAAGTCTGCTCAGTTTCTATGGCAGCAAGAAGAGAGGTTTCTCATTAGGCTCCACTTCCCAGACCCTGTCTTCAGAGCTATTCCCAGGCTCTGGCAACCAATGGTCCCCATGCGACCTGTGGCTTCAGGACTTGTCAGACCCACAGACATGACGCGGACAGAGCTGGCTGCCAGTCTTTGTCTGGAGGATGGTATGTGCAGCTCTCCAGTCCTGTATCTCAGGTCAATATGGAGCAGGAGCCTTAGGGCTGAAGTGTTACTGAAGGAGCAAGCAGGGAATAGGAAATCTTGGTAAGGACAGCCCAGTAACGGAACTAAATGAACTAATATCTGTCCTCCTTCAAGCAGTCTCATGGGCAGAAGACACTGGCTCCATCCCTATGACCTAAAACCAAAGACTGTCCTTTTACGAAGATGTGAGAAACTGAACAAGAGATTAAATGCCGCCACTCTGCACAACTTCTTCAGGCCCTCAGGTTTTTCAGGACTGAAAGTGCATAAACATGAACTTAAAAACCTGGAAGAGGTTTGCAATGGTGGAATAACTTCTGTAACATTTCTCTGTATGTGCCCCACACAAGCCCAAGCATGTTGGGTGTCAGGTCACCAGCATAGCTGCTCTGCTAGGAGTGTTGCGGGTGACAGAGCCTTCCCTGGAAGCAGAATACTCCTGCATAGTTGTTTGTTTGGAGGTATCCTCCAAGACATTGGTTTGAGATTTCCACAGATATAAAGTGTTTCTGTCAGGTCTGTGCTGACAGAGCACATCTTTGTTAGATGCAGCCCAATATTCTTGGCTTTATTCTCAGTCTCAATGTACTGATAGGCCAGAGTAGTTGCTCTCTTGACCAAAACACAAGTTGCCTTTAAGAATCAAGTGGCAATACGCTCTTCTTTCTTTCAATACCAGGGAAAGCCCTCCTGAAGTCTCACAAGGCTGTGTCTGGAGTATATAGTATGGTAGCTGCACTTGGAGAGGGAGCAGGAGCCTCTGCTAGCACAGGAGGTAGGGTCAGAGAATCAGTTGGTGAATACCATCTGGGGGAGCTATGGGGGTCCTGCGTCCAAGAATTGAAGTTAGGTGAGATGGCTCGCATCTCTTCCACCCTCTCACATTACCCCAGTCTTGCCTAATGATGCTCACTAATCTCTTCATCAGTTGTCCTGGGTTCAGCAGTAGCAGTCATTTTTCTCCTTCTTAGTCACTCTTGCAGTACTGTGGTTTTGGTTTTCAGCCTGGGAATAGCGCTGATAACACTGATGTTTTCAGTTGCTGCTCAGTAATGTTTACTCTGACCAAGGACTTTCTGAGTCTCGTGCTCTGCCAGGAAAGAAAGGAAGCCAGGAGGAAGCAGAGACAGGACACCTGACCCAAACTGACCAAAGAGGTATTCCATACCACAGCACATCATGCCCACTATATAAACTGGAGGGAGTTACCTGGAAGGGTTAGATTGCTGCTCGGTCGGGCTAGGCACCAGTTGGTTGGTGGTGAGCGATTGTATTCTCTTCCCTTGTTATTTCCCTTATTATTATTATGATTGGTGGCAGCAGCAGTGGTTTGTGTTATACCTTAGTTACTGAATTGTTCTTATCTCAACCTGTGGGTGTTACATTCTTTTGATTCTCCTTCCCATCCCTCCAGGAGCAGGGGGGAAAAAGTGTGGGGGGGGGAGTGAGCGAGCAGCTATGTGGTTCTGACTTACCACCTGGGCTTAAACCATGAAATCAGTGCAAATGACCTGAGCATTAGCTAGGTACACAGGCCAAGAGGTCACAAAGATGCAATGTCCAGGTCTGACCTGGTGCAGCTACTGCATCCACAAGACTTGTAGGGCATGTGGGGCATTCTGGAGAAAGAGCGCCCACTTCATCTCCTTTATGCATTGGCCTTGTCCAAGGTGAAATGCTGCCTGATGGGCAGCGATTCCTATGTCAAAAAGTCATCTTCATAGCATGGATTTCAAGAAAACATGGCTGTTGTCACCTTGCTGTCATTGCCCTACAGGTTGCTTCAAATGAGTCGGAGAATAACAGAATAACTGAGGTCAGAAGGGTCCTCTGGAATCACCACTTAGCAGCCCAGCTGTAAGTAGGTCTAGTTACAGCAAGCTGATCAGGGCTATAATGAGTCTGAATACTTCCAAGGACAGACACGATCACCTCTCTGAGCAACCTGTGGAAGTGTTTGATCACCCTCATGCTGCCAACCTGGTGCCTTACAGCAAATTTCCAGTGTTGTCTCTCATCCTTTCACCATGCACCTCCCAATAAAGGTCTGGCTTCATATTCCCTATTACCTCCTATAGGGTACTTGCAGCCAAAGAACAGATCTCTCCTTTGTCTTTTTCTCCTACAACTGAATAAGCTCTGCCTCCCCCCATCTCCTGGTACTCCATGTGCTCCAGCCATCTTGCTGACCCTCCACCTGGTTCTCGCGAACCCATCAGTCCCTCAACAGCTGTCTCTATGCCAGTGCTCACATTCCTCCTGAGGGAAAAACAGTCTTCCATATGGGTGCAATGAGAAGCACACACAGCAAGGGTAAGACTGAGAGTGCCCTCAGTGTCCAGGTTCCCAGAGCATCCAAGTACCAAGGCTCAAACCCCACTGTTGCACCAGCAGGTCAGCAGGGAGGAAGGAGACACCTTGTCATGAGAGCAGAAGCAGTGCAACACGGTTTGCAGCAGCACAAACTGCCACCTAGACAAGAAAACTTGCGATGGGATTTGAGCATCTCAGCAGCATCCAAAACTATTAAGCCTATTTTACAGATACAGAAATGAGGAAGAAGGAACTATCACAGAAAGCTTTCAAAGACCAGGAGACTTGACTGCTGGGCACAGGGCATGCTACCTTTGAGCTGCCTAGGGGAATCCCTCAGAGGGTGTAGAGTGTATGGGGTCAGGTTGCTGCGTCTCATACAGGAAGATGAGCCTTATGCTGAGGATGTGCACTGAAAATGTATTTGCAAATGACATAATGACCCTGCATTCAGCAAGGATCACCAGGCACAGGAATTGGGCAATTTAGGAAAAAACCTCCTGCCTGTGGAAGAATTTGCACATAAAGGACAAAGAGCATAAAGGGCTGGGGGTGCCCTCCCTGATGGTACCACACAGAGTGCAGGGCTGATCTATCAGAAAGAGCAGAGATTGCCGCATGCCTCCATGGAGCCTAGTGACCTGATTTAGCATGGGTGTCCCCTGCACCGCCATGCAATACAGGAGAAACCCCGCACACTGCACATCAGCTGTGCCTGGTGCACAGCCTGCCTGCCGCACAGGAGCCTGCACAGCAGCAATAGACTCTGAAGGGGGAGAAACTGTTTCCTCAGCATTTTATTTCAGCTAATGTGTTCAGGCTAGTATCACACTGTGCCATTAATGCTGCCCCAGTTTGTAATTCTGCTTTCATGTCGGCTCCATTTTTCTCTTTTTAATACCAACATCTAGCCTTAAATTCTTAAATGTGGGACCTATTTTGCTGTGCGCTGTAGCAGAAAGAGCTAATTTGGTCCTTCTGTGTATAAGCAACAAGACTGTGAAGTGGAATAGAAGGCGATTTTATCTCTGTGTATGTCCTTGGTCAGATTGACACTAGAATACTGCATCCTGCTGAGGTGCCATATTTTAAAGGGGACATCAAAAAAATGGAGCGGGTGAAGAAAAGAGCCATAAAAAATGGTTTGAGAGCTGAAGAAAAACACTTACAGGGAGAGCCTTGTAGAGGTCAGCCTCTGTAACTTGTCAGAAAGAAAGCCGAGAAGTGATTTGATGATGTGTGTAAGTACATGTGTGGAGAGAAAATATGGGATGCTAAGGGGGTACTAAAAATTTAGTTCAAGAAAGGCACAGAGATAGGCAGTGATGGGCACTGGAGAGCGCACTGAGCTGAATCAGAAATGAGGCTCACTATGAAACCACAAGGACGTTAACCCTCACAAGAAAATAGCAAACTGAATAATGGGTACTGCATTTGTTGACATGTTTGAGACAAGTCTGGGTGCTAATCCTGCATCTCAGCATAAAGGGAGTGGTTCCTGGGGGTGGAAATGGAGGTGAGTTTGCCTAAATACAACCTGGGAGGTGACAGAATCTGGCTTCACGGAAACAAAATCCCACATTTCATTTCATGTGCCCTTTTTTTTTAACTCATTTCCTGTCACATTCTTGGGCAGTATCATTGGGGAGGCAACGCAGACCCCAATGTATTGTTAGTAAGCTAAGTGGTCACTTTAAGGCTGGGGAGGGATACGGGGAGGGAGAACTGGGGTTCTTAGACACAAAAGGGTACGAGGATGGATGCTGTGAGCTGCTTCCATGTGAACACCTTCAGAGCTCTGGAGCCAAGAGAAAAACATCATCCTGTCACCAGGCTCCTGGACGGAACTCTTCCCACTGCCTCTGCAGTGGGTACCAGCAGCAGCTCCATGAAGCAGCTCATGAACTCCTGTCTTCAGTGACAGAAGAGCGGGACAAAGGCTGTAAAGCCCAAACCGTGGCAGAACTCATCCAGACCAGGCCTGAAGGATCCCTCTAGTGCACTCTCCTGCTCACAGGCAGAACTGCTCTTTCACTGCCATTCATGGGGGACAGCTCCTCGTTCAGACACACCTGGCTGGGATGGGGTCTCCACAATATTTCCAGGTTTTTTCCGTGGCAATGTTCGTGTGCTTTCCTCTTGATGTTTAACACAAATATCCCACACATTAACTCGAGCCTGTCTCCCTCTGCCCTCCGCACAGCAGACATCAAGACCCATAAACCCCCTCCCTCATTACAAATTTTTGGCGTGTTTTCCTTCATAGATTTTTAAAGATTCTTTTACATTTTAATTTTTAGTAATAGATTTTAAGAAAACTCTATCAAGTTTTCTTAACACCCTTCAAGTTTTCTTCTTTAAAATATAGTGTCTCTCATTATGTGTACTTTCCTTCACAGACCTTGTTTCTCTGCACTCCTGCTTCTTGCTGCCTTTCTATGGAGGCCCTCAGGTCCCCCATATTCTCCTAACCACAGCACCAGGACTGGAGACAGATGCCCAGGACAAGAGGCCCTTTCTTCCATGAGGAGAGCAGGATATTGGTCCCTCACTCCAGACTGGTGATGCCCTCAGACACCCAGTGCTGCTGCTGCTGCTCTAGTTATGTCCCTGTACATGTACACTTAATAAATACATCCCCGATTACCTAACTCCTCATTAGTAAACACAGACCTTTTAAAGGGCTCCTACACATCTGCATCAGCACACCAACACATCAGAAAGCCGCAAAGAGAAACTTCCAATTAAGCTCACTTTGTAAATCATCTGCGGTTTCTAAACAAGCCTCACACATACACATTCCTCTTGGGCTTTCTCCCGGTCGATGTCTGCAGTCAGCACTTTGCACACTAACTTTTGCAGTTGTTTTAAAGCTAAAGCTGCTCTAAGCAACAGCCACATGCCCTGCATCCAGCCCCCAGCTATAGCTCCTAGACACACAAATGGAAAGCTGCTGGGCATGTAAAGCAACTATTAAGATACTCTGGTTCTAAAAACTTCCTCAAGTGCTTGTGAATCTCAAAAGCAGTTTGAAGCGTTTTGTTCCCCGATGATTTCTTGCTCTCTTTCAGGACATATTTCTGCAGATGGCCACACATGGGAGGTTTCTGTTGGCTCTTGGGGTGAAGTGGTCTTCAAGAACTGAGAGCCTGGCACAGCTTTGAATACTGTCCAGCTGAGCTCCTGTGCTCTGCAGCCCCTGCATGGCTTCGGACATTTCAGTGTTTACCAGTGTGAGCACCATATCCCGAGGAGCCCTAAATCAAAGGTGCCATAAGTTCCACGTACACACCATATAAAAATGCATCTGAGGGATTTGTGTTGGATGAACAAGCGGGTTCTGCACACTCGCTAGCTGCCTATTCCTCTTTGTACAGGAAAGTTACATGGGAACTCTGAGGCTTAAATAGAAAACAAGGCTTAAATGTAAATTCCTAATGAGTCCTGAGAGACTGGGGGAGATATTGAAACATTTGTTTCATAGTGTGCTGAACTCATTCTGAAGGAAAAAATGAACTTGTCTCCAGATAAAATTGATTGTGAAAAGCAGAGCTTCCCAGAGATGCTTTGTGCCATGTAGTTACAGCAGCTGGGAAGCCCTGGTGGGAGCAGAAACCCTTCAGGAAGCTGAGCCAGGAGATATGTTGTCATTTGTCTTTGGGAGCAAATGGAAATGGACACAGCCTTGTCTTCACTAACAGCAGGCAGAGCTCTGCCCCACTACCTGCATCCTGCAGTGCCCCAGTTCTAGGATTTGGTTTTACTACATGCTAGCAAAAGTCACTAGCTATGAGAAACCATGATTTGACAACCAGTCATAGAATCACAGAATCACTGAATGGTTTGGGCTGAAAGGGACCTTAAAGCTCATCTAGTTCCAACACCCTGCAATGGGCAGGGACACCTTCCTCTAGACCAGGTTGCTTACAGCCCTGTCCAACCCGCCCTTGAAAAAGACATGTAAACTACGAACCTGTTGTCCCAGAGCATAAATCACAGTCGGAGCATGCCCATCATCTCCCTTTTAGTGTACTTGGTATAAGCAACAAGATTGTCAATCACCTTCTCCAGGAGCTCCCTCAGCCCCATGCAGGGTCGATGATGCTGGAAGGGAACCACTGCAGACTGCCAGTGCTCCCACGAGCAGTCCCAGCAGAGCAACATGACAGAAACCCCACAAAACAGCTCCAATCCCTGAGGAGCAGAAGTGCAATAGCTTTATTCCCACTTGGCTGTAAAACCACCACCAGATATGAAGGGAATCTGTTGAACAGACTCAGTCTAAGCGGGTTCATTTTAGGGTTGAGCATAATAGGGTTTCTGGTGCCAAGCACTTAAAGGCTCCCTTTGGGAGGCTGCATCTCAGTTTTGCTTCTGGACAGCTCAAGAGGAAGGAGTATGCCCTGGAGAACAATGTACCAGCACAGAGTGACTGGTTACTGGTGGCAGTGGGGACCTGAGTGCAAGCACTAGGACAACCTGGGCCTGACTGTGCTCCTTTTCTCTCGTCTATATGGGAGAAAAGCAGAGACAGGAACACTGTCAGAAGGTAAATATGTTCCATCCTGTCACTCCATACTCAAACTCATCTGTGATTACTGGTGGCCATGCTACCTACCCCTGGAACTTGTTAGGTGGTCCCAAATCTCTTCTTACCCATTTTCTGGGCAGCATCCAAACATCCTCAGAAATGCTGTGGTCTCAAACCATGTGGGTGCACCCAGCTGCATCCCCTGTGAACAGAATCATAGAATCATAGAATCACAGACTGGTTAGGGTTGGAAAGAACCTTAATATCATCCAGTTCCAACCCCACTGCCATGGGCACGGACACCCCATCTAGACCCTGTTGCCCAAGGCTCTACCCAACATGGCCTTGAACACTGCCAGAGATGGAGCATTTTCCACTTCTTTGAGCAACCTGTTCCACTGCCTCACCACCCTCACAGTAAAGAACTTTCTTGTATCTAACTGGAACTGCCTCTGCTGAACCCATCACCCATTGTGCTATCACTACAGTCCCGGATAAAGAGACCCTCTCCAGCACCCTTGTTGGCCCCCTTCAGGTACTGGAAGGCTGCTATGTGGTTCTCTGCTATGAGAGAATATCCGGATCTCTTCTTTTGCAGGAGAGCTACCACATCTTCCCTCCCTTCTCTGTGTATCCCACCACTATCATCTCAGTTATCTAAAGAGCCTTAGTTGATGTGCAACAGCAATACACCTAAGCCTTCTGCCATCCTGTAGATCGTACAACCAACTACTTGGTTCATTTGTTTGGTTACAGCAACATACCATAATAGCAATTTCTTTTTTTCCTTGCCTTACCAGGTACCTTGCTGTGCACAGCTTATGGACCCATTGTGCACACTGCTGGTGATCTGATTAAAATAAAACAGACTCAGGTGGAAAGAAAGGTTGCTGAAGAGGATCCCCTTATAAAAGAGACTGAAGGAGATTGGTCAGTCTAACAAAATACAAAGTGTTGCTTTATATGATGAGGTACATGAAAAACAACAAGGTGCTTGGTGACAGCCAGCACGGCTTCACTAAGGGGAAATCATGCCTGACCAATTTGGTGGCCTTCTATGATGGGGTGACAGAACTGACTGACAGGGGTAGAGCAGTTGACGTCATCTACTTGGACTTGCGCAAAGCATTCAACACTGTCTCAGATGACATCCTTGTCTCTAAGTTGGAGAGACATCAATTTGATAGGTGGACCACTCGGTGGATAAAGAACTGGCTGGAT